>JAJOZX010018323.1:0-49422 GCA_023014485.1 Bathynomus jamesi
TCGCGTTATCAGCAGTGCCTGGACCAGAACGGACGTCAGTTTGAAAACAGGCGTTGACAAAACAATTAAATAATGTCTGTAGATTCTATTACATTTTGAAAATGAAATGTATTTTAATAAACACTGCCTTTATAATTATTTAAAGTGTGTATACATTTTTTTGGGACGCCCTGGTATATATATATATATTATATATATATATATACACACACACCACACACACACACACACATATATATATATATATATATATATATATATTATATATAATATATATATACATAATACATATATATATATATATACATATATACATATATATATATATATATATATACAGTGTTGGGCACTAAAGCGTTAATCCGATAACAGTTAATTAACGAAGTTAACTTTTTTTAACGGACTATTAACGGAAGTTAATTTCCATTTAGCGTTGTCGGACCAGTTAACTTCCGATAACTCGATATTTAGTCTGTTAAAGTCCGTTAACACGTTAACTGCGAGGAGTCATTCACGGAAGATCACCGCTCCGCGAATGAATTCAAACCGCCATAACTTCAGTCTGCCAATTCCGTCCTCTGCCGCAGTGGAACGGCTCTTCTCTCTCGGCAAGGACATCCTGAGGCCCAAGAGGTCAAGACTGGCAGTTGGGCCTAACTTTGAGAAGTTGGTCTTTCTGAAGGGCAACCAGCACATTGTGTCATAGTCTTAATAAATGTGCCTAAAATTTAATTTTACCTTTCAGTTCCCGCCATAATAATTCTCTGGTAAATTAAAATTTAGTTAATGGTTAGTGGTTACAAGGGTTTCAAAACATGTAATCAGTACATTTTTTATTAAAAATAAAAAAAAAAGTTATTAAGCAAAAAAGTTGCAAAACTTGATAAAAATACAGTTAAATACCTATTTATTGTTGGATTTTGCATAAATAAACATTTTCTATGGGTTTTAAAGCTTTTTTCTTGATTTTTTAAAATGTTAGTACAGAAATAGTTATCGTTAACGGATTATCGTTAACTTCCGTTAACTTTGTAGTAAAATTATCGGATTATCGTTATCGGAGTTAAAAATTGGGGTTAACGGATTATCGTTATCGAAATTAACTTTTTGGTTAACGGGGCCCACCACTGTATATATATATATATATATATATATATATATATGAACAGAAGGACCAACACAACGGCAAACATTTTCATTTATTTTTTGTACTTCAGACGTTTCGACAAATCTTTTGTCATCATCAGTGAATTAAGTCTTAAAACCTTAATTTGGTTGAAAAGTTGTCACTTTCTTAATATTTAACCATCCTTCACACGTAAAACTTTTCTTGATTATCTTAATAAACAACATAGTAATATTAAGTACACATGTGAAAACGAAACAAATAATAGTTTACCTTTCCTGGATGTTTTAGTTAAACGGGCTCATAATAAGTTCCAAACTTCACTATTTCGAAAACAAACTTTTACTGGCTTGGGAACCAATTATTTAAGTTGTATGTTTTATAAATATAAGATTAGTGCTATAGTAACATTATTAACAAGAAGTTACCGTATTTGTTCCGATTACTTTTCGTTAAACGAAGAATTTAAATTTTTAAAATAGTACTTTATTAACAATTACTACCCTTCTAATCTATTCGATAACCAATTAAAGAAATTTTTAAAAACACTTTTAATACTAAACTCCCCATAACTACAGTACAAAAAGAAACCAGATATATTAAATTACCTTTTTATGGTTATTTATCATTGCGTATTCGAGGTGAATTGTCCAAACTGCTCAAGTCTAGTTATCCCCAAATAAATTTTAGATTCGCCTTCGTCAACCCACTTAAATTATCAAATTTTTTAAAGTTCAAAGATGAATTCCCCAAAACTGTATGCCCCAATGTTGTTTACAAATACACGTGCGACAGCTGTAAGGCTGGGTATATTGGCAGCACTCAACTCCAACTGGAGGTGCGCCTTTCTCAACATTGGGTTTGTCAGTCCGTACCAACCGTCCCCTCAGTAGCCCTCCACAATCCGCAATTAGAAACCATAGTAATGAAAACAACCATCCCCTTCACAAAACTCAGTTTGAAATTTTAACTAGATCCAATAACCTCACAGAACTCCGAATTTTAGAATCTTTGTACATCTATAGAAACAAACCCTCCATTAACAATAATAGCTCATCCTACAAATTACAGCTCTTTTAACTAACCAACCGATTCTCATAGACATATCCTTTCTAATCCTCTGACCATCCAGTGTTCTCTTAGGCTTTGCCAAGTATGAAGGTGGATGTAAACATTGTGTATTTACCTATTGAGGTAATTTAATTTAATTTTAGTTTTATAGTGATGAAATTTAAATGATTTTAATTTTGTATTGATGCAATTTTCATTTTGCTTTAAGGTTTTAATTTTAATGGTTTTAATATTGTATTGATGTAATTTTCACTTTTCACTTTTTACTTTTGTTTAAGGTTTTAAGACTTAATTCACTGATGATGACAAAAGATTTGTCGAAACGCCTGAAGTACAAAAAATAAATGAAAATGTTTGCCGTTGTGTTGGTCCTTCTGTTCATCTGTAAGCTCCGTTTCCCTAAGGAGAAGTCAATAGTTTTGATATATATATATATATATATATATTAAGGTAGGTTGATTTTCCGCATTTTTTTAGATATCGACTTTGGACTAGTCGAGATAGTCAGGGCTTAATATGATAATAACTGACAAAAATTTCAGATCCCTAGCTTTAACCGTTTTTTGAGGAAACCGTTTCAAAAATCGTCAAAAAATCGTACCGAAAAATACCGCATTTTCGCAATTTTCGGCCGAAAAAATCATGCTATTTTCATAAAAAAATCCTGAAAAAAGTTACAATTTTATTGAAAAAAAGTAAAAAAAACATGTACAGAGTCAAATAGACACATTTAGATCCCAAGATCATCATAATTTTCACTGTAAGAGCCCTTAGAAGCAAAGGAAGGCCTCATCTGGCGGCTTAGGGCTTTGGCCAGAATGTGTTTGTGCCTTGATTCGAGTCCATAAACAGTATGGGAAGCTTCAGATGTCAGCTTCACGGCCCTTTCAACACTCTGAGAATGTGAAGGCAGATCAGGCAGCTCCAGCTTGGTGCCATTCAGCAATGCTTCTTGAAGCTCCTGGTCAGAAAAGTCTTCTGTGAGAGCAGGTTCACAGATGCCACTTTGAGAAAGGTTGATTAGTTCTGACCAGTGGGTAGCTTCAATGTTGATGGCTGTGATCTTCTTCAGCCTCTTCTTGGCTGGCTTCCCACTTCTGAAAGAATAATTAATTTATTTTTTATTCCAGTTTAAGATTTAATCCCTATTAGTCTCAGAATTGCTGATTTAATTAACTTAAAAAAAAAAAAAAAAACCCGAGTTCTATAAATCCCCATAATCGAATTTTTTTTCAGAAAGAAGGTAAGATTATTTCCATTATCAGAGGGGAGGGGGGAATTGGGATAAGAAAATGTGAAAAAAAATTCGATTATGGGGATTTATAGAACTCGGGCCTTTTTTTTATTAAATAAATCCCCATAATCAAATTTTTTTTTCACATTTTTTAAATTAATAAATGCTTACCTGATGGACAGAATTTTCTTGAGAGCAGCTTCTCTCACTTCCAAGTCATCAGACTTCATCATGGAGTACAGCACATTCTCGGGCAGCAAGGCAAAAGCATTGTACTTCAGGTTCTTGAAAGCAACACCCTGGATTTCTTCAGACTGCTGCTTGATCCTCTGGATCATGTTGAAGATGTACAGCTGCTGATTGTGGAACTTGCTGTCCCTTTTGATCTCAAACCAACTGACTGCATACACTTCCACAATGAACTTGATGGCCTGGTAAAGCTTATCCTGTAGTTCTGGAGGGTAAGCACCTCTGGTCCACAGACACATCAATCTAATTGCCAAAGTCAACCATCTTGCATGGTTTAATGGTCCAATTTTCCAGGCAGCAAATCTTGGGTTGACTTTGCCCCTGGAAATTCCAAGCACATACTCCAAAAGAAGCCTCTGGTCGCTACTGAGATCATTCAGTGTCTCCTCAGCAAATTCCATGTCATCCAGGGGGCCACTGAGTTTGGTGAATTCCACTTGTGGCAGATCTTGGTAGTCAATTTCACAGAGTTTTCCCAGCGGACCAGTGAAAGCAGTGGGACTTTTGGTACTGCCATCAAGATGCTTGAAAACAGCTCTGAAAGGAAGCTCATTCTGATGGAGTGAACAGCCAATGGTGTGCAATTTCCGCTCAATTTTATTTTCCAGAGCTGTTACAAGGCCTCCCTCCCAGCCAGTGTTTGTATTTGTGTTGTCAAGGAGGACAGCTTTCAGGGTATGAACACTGTTAAACTCCTCCAAGACACTAGCAACTTCTTCACCAAGAAGAACTCCAGTCGCACCTTTAATTGGGATGACTCTGTGAGTAAGATATGTTCCACTTTCAGTTCCCGGCTCCTTTGTGAAAGTCAAATGGTGCTCTTGTCCCTTTCCTTTCTTCAGCTTAGTCTCCCCATTTTCATCCTTAACTTCTCTGTACAGCAAAGTGTCCTTGTCAACTTTCCCATCAACAATCCAGACCCTCATTGTGCTTTTCATCACTTTTCACTTTCATTCTAGCTTTTTCCCTGTCCATTTTCGATTTATCAACTATTATCTGTTTCACATCAAGGCCAGGCTTAAGCAGGTCCATAGCTTGTAAGTCCAGGAGGAAGGCATTAGCAAGACTTGCCCCAAGATTGGAAGAAACATCACCCCTGATCAGTTCCATGGCATATCTGGGGGTTTTCAAAAAGCTGTAACCTCCACTTGGGTGCCTCCTTGGCTTGAACTCTTCAGCTTCACCACCAGATGGCTGAAATGAAAATAAAAAATAAATTACTAAAGCGAAAATGGGGGAAAATAGGGGAAAAAGTAGGGAAAAATATGGGTAAAAATCGACGAAAATGGGCGGAAATAAGAATAAATTACTTAAACGAAAATGGGGGAAAAAGTGGGAAAAATGGGTAAAAATTCAGGTAAAAAGTCGGCGAAAATGGGCGAAAAAAAGAATAAATTACTAAAGCGAAAATGGGGGAAAAAGGGGGGAAATAGGGACAAAAAGTAGGGATAAATTTGGGTAAAAATGGGATAAGATATAAGAAAAAAAATATATTACCTCTCCTGATTCTCCTGAGCTGGATTCAAAAGAAATATCTTGTGAAGGTGTGGAGGCAAAAGTGGCCAAATCCACTTCCTGCTGCTGTTGAATCTGGCTCTGTAATCTTTCTGCTTCAGCTGCAGCCCTCTGGTCTCTCTTCACAGCAGCTTTATCCACAGATCCCAGCTGGAAAGAGCCCTTGGGTCCTATTTTGGCCCTCTGATCTCTCAAGTATTCCCTCTCCTCTACTGGAACCTGAAATATTAAAGTATATTAAATAGCGGATCTAAAATAAGAGATAAAATCCTGAAAAAAAATTGATTATTAATTTCTATTACCAGGGGGGGAAGGAAGATTACAGGAGGAAAATGCGGATATTTTTCAATTACAAGCATTGAATTTCCTTCCATTTAAAAGGCACCTAATCGCACTAAGTTAGGCCAGTTAAAAGTTAAAAAAATAATAGCATTACCTTCTTACTGGGAGGACAAGTGCAGATTATGTGCTGTGTTTGACAATTTTCTTTCTTGCACTTCACAGCATTGTCATCACAGGGACGAACAGGTAGCTTACAGGTGCAAGCAGAAATGTCAAAAAGTTTATCCAGCTTTTCCTCCAGATTCTGCTCCTGGACTGTAGAAAGAGATTTCCTGTTTATCTCTTTTGCTTTCTTGAAGCACACTTTATCCACCAATTTCACTACATAATATTCCTCATACAGGGGCAGCCGCGGGTTCACTGCCTGCCAGATCTCAATCACATCCTTTGCTATCATTTTAGCAATATCATAGTCTTTCAAGTCCGGGTGGCTGTTTTGGAGGAAATAACTGTACTGAATAACTTGGCGGAGGGTAGGAGGCTCTGTTTTATCCAAAGGGGAAGGCTGGCCACTGAATTTTTTGGCACTATCACTTCGAGTTAACACTGCAGACTTCCGTTTTTTACCCATTTTTATGAAATATCTGAAAATAAACACAATTAAATGAACGCATCATAAAATAACTTAATTTAATACACATTTTATAGGTAAATATCATTAAAAAATACAAAATAATACACTAATAAACATCTATAATGCATTTACAATAAGTTTCAAGCATCGTTTTGTTAAAAAAGCCGAATTTTAATTGATTATTTTGATGAAATAAGGTCCGATATTTTGTTTGTTTACATTGCGCGAATGCCGCGCGCGCGATTTTACGCGTAAAATTCGGCAATTTTACAACTTAAAAATAATTAACAATCCTCAAAAAATACAATCATTTTCACAAATATGAGTTGGTGCAACGTTTTTTATACATTAATACCTTTCTATCTAGACTAGTCCAAGATCACAGTTCCAAAATCAACCTACCTTAATATACATATATATATATATACGCACATATATATAATGTGTGTATACACACACACACACACATATATATTATACACACACACACACACACACACATATATATATATACACACACACACACACACACACACACACATATATATATATATATATATATATATATATATATATATATATATATATATATATATATATATATTATAATATTAATAATAAGGAAGTATGTTTTCCAATTTACAATTTGAAATCAAGTCCTCAGATTTCATTTGAACAGAAAAGTTTACTTTGATCGCTTTCATTGCTATTAATATCGTTGTTTCTGAGTCTCAAATCACGTGAATGATATTCCTCACTACATTTTTACTATGTTTGAAGATCATTAATTGCCAACTGACTGAAAATAATGTGTCTTTTCAGCTTCTCTAATACTCCTTTCCCCTCTTGGTAACACACACGAAGTTTACACAGACGTTCCTTCAAGGTTTTGTTAAAATTTTGCATTTGTTCTCTCTCTGTTTGTAATTGTTTAAGTCCTTCTTTGTCTCCTGCTACCATTCCTCAAATCTTTTCCATCACCACCTTCACCTGTTCGATTTCTCTCATCAAAGAGTTAAGATCGCCAAGATTCTCTTTCTCGGCCGCCATACTTTCCAGTTGTTTCCGTTGCATTTTTACCGACGTAGAAAGGTCTCAGAAACATTATTTTAATTTGTCCTCCTCTTGTTTGCAGTTACCCAGTTGTTTGCTGGAATATTCCAGAGATGTTTGGCACAAATAACGACAGATTTTTCATTTTTATTCAGTTCTTTCCAACTCTTCTTCTTTCTTAGGCTTTCTATAAGCATGATCTAGTTTAATTTGTAGCTTTTATCTCTTTTTTAAGTTGATCGTTGCTGGTTTTGCAATTTTTTTGGAGAACTTGTAGCTTATTTCCTGAATTTTGAATCTGGGAAAAACACTTGATTTCCTCTTTCAACTTCATTTGGTATCCTCTTAGTATATATATATAAACAAGTTGATCTATAAAGTATGCATTATTTCATCTACAAAAGTGTTACAAAAACTGTCAAGGATGCAACGATTTGCAAATAATTCGGTGTAAAAGTCTAAGAAACTTTTAGAATGGTTATCGAAGTATATTTTCGATGCAATAAAACCATCAGAATCCAAAGAATATTCAGTCTGTATGAAAAAGAGCAATACTGACCATTGACAACACAAATGTACTTTGTTATATTGAGGTATACTTGTTGAGGTATACCTACAGCTTTAAATGACAACTAGAAGTCTTTGAACGTATGATGAATTTGTCGGTTATATCTCAATAATCTTAAAAATTCTGGAGAGATTTTAAGTGACGTTTCACAATCTCGATAAGGACGCAATAATACCAAACTAATTCCATTTCTTCCTGACGTTCCGGATCATAGTGACATTTGGATCGAGACGCTTGGATAGTTTCTTGTCTTCCGAAAGCTCTGTTCAATAACCCATCGTTAGTCTGACGTCACATTGGGAAATCGATGTTTTTATGCCTGAAATACTAAAGATAT
The DNA here is from genome assembly GCA_023014485.1 of Bathynomus jamesi. NCBI lineage: Eukaryota > Metazoa > Arthropoda > Malacostraca > Isopoda > Cirolanidae > Bathynomus > Bathynomus jamesi. The sequence goes on from JAJOZX010018323.1 coordinate 8,070, forward strand.
ATATATTACATTATTTGTAGCACGTATTTCTAAGTCTAAAATTTGCACAGAAGTGTATATGAGTAAATTGTGATTATCTCTGCCCACCACTGTGATGTATTCGTTCATACTGTAAGTTCCACGAGTTACTAATTTGTCGAGTGCCTAAACTTTGGTGATGCAATATTAATTAAAAAACAGTAGTAACTACTTTTATATGACGTTCATTTTATTTATTCTTAATTTATATAAATATATGACAATACTTTTATATATATTATGTCTGAGTTATTTATACTTCTCTCGATGCATCGCAATTTAAATTTTTTAAGAATTCAGTAGATGTCCATGCAACGCGCTCTCTCTCTCTCTCTCTTCTCTCTCTCTCTCTCTCTCTCTCTCTATATATATATATATATATATATATATATATATATATATGAGTAAAGTTTGTTTTTCTTCAGATTTTTAATAATATAGCTTCTGGTGCACTGCTGTTCCTTTCGGAAGAGACGAAAGATCTAAAAAAAAAAAGGGGCAATTTTTCGTATGGTGACTCTAAGCAAGATTAATGTCCCTGATGGTGTTTCCTTGTCCGTTCAAAAGTTGGTTCCAAAATTTATGGGATATGCGGAGCGCCGGAATGTCTCTGGATTTGGTTGAATCTCCGGTGTATTTTTTATTGCTCGCATGAAGAGCCATTCGTTTTGAGTTGTAGGTCCCCGCATACCTTCAGTATTAAGACAAACGTTTATAGATAGATAATAAAGTGATATTAACTTTACTTACCTGTCCACTGGAGATTAGTATTCATGACGATAATGCTGGTGAACTATATATATATATTGTGAGAGAGAGAGAGAGAGAGAGAGAGAGAGAGAGAGAGAGAGAGAGAGAGAGAGAGAGATCGTTATTTTACAACTTTTAATCAAATTTTCATTTGAAGGAACCGGATTAAAAATTTATCCTAAAATTGAAACACTTTTTAAAATTCTAAATAAGCGCTTTGAAGTCGGCCAAATTTTAAGAGTAAGGCAGTGTTTCCACCGAACCCGCCCAGACCTGCACAGGCATAGACCTTTTCTGCCTGAATTTTTCCGTGGGAAAAAGTGTTTCCACCCAGTCTGGAAAGAATCATATTTTCTTCAGCTGCACTCACCTACGTGTGATAGTGATAGAAGAAAGAGCTTTTGCTGGTATGTCGCTTTTAAAACGCAAGATAACGTTTCTCTTGTTGTGGTGATGGAGGGAAAAATGTGTAAATTCAGAGTGTGAAACGTCAACATCGGTATTGGGTCCACCCTATATTTAAGCTGAGACCTACTCTGGGAGAATACCATCACCTGTTATGTCAAATTCAGGAAGACGATGAGAAGTGTGTAGATTACCTTCGTATGAAGTCAACGACCTTTTGACTTTGGCTCTGCCAACGCTCTGCCGAGCTATAGAGACAGACGATGAACTATCGTGGTCCTATGTCTGTAGAAGAACGTCTAGTGGTAACAATAAGGTAAGTTAATAAAAACCAGGGCCGCCGCTTCCATTAGGCGAGGTTAGTAAATGCTAAGGGCGCCAAAGATCTGGGGGGCGCCAGCGCCTCCCGCCCTGTGCACGTCTGATAGTATTATGTAAGAACAACATGAAAAAAATAATGAAGGAATGAGAAGCATAGACAAATGATGAAAGGTTGTACGACGTATGTACACCAGTTTAGCTTGACTGATATTTACATAATTAACCCTTTAGGGACGGGAGTCGTAAATAAGCGATTTAAAAATGTTGCGCGCACAGACGGGAGTCGTCAATAAGCGACTCGGCTTATTTACGGCTTAATATGAGTTCCGGGAGTCGTCAATAAGCGAATAACTGTTTTTATGTGACATATGCCCTTCTTGCTTGGAAAAAACAGTAGATATGTCCTTTTTGCACGCATATTTTAGCACTTTTGAGCGTTCTGATTTGTTACTACATATGCCTCGCTTTACTCGCTGTTTTGATTGGTCATGACACTTTCTTGAACTGTGAAATGATTTTATAATTTTATAATAAATGTATGTATTAGCAAATTAAAATAGATCAGTGTAAGGCAAATAGTTTCTTCAATATGGTACCTTGATTACTTTGTGGGCAAACCCAATCGTGAAGTGGGAGGCGGGTGGGGGCGCCAGCTGCAGTCCTGCTAAGGGCGCCAAATAGGCTGGCGCCGGACCTGATAAAAACGCAACGGTATCTACGGGCTCCAATAAACCTTAGCCCCCCCCGCCCATGGCCTAAACCATTAAAGGTACAGTAAAACTAAACATACCTTACAAAAGAGAATTTAATCCTGCATTTAATGAGAAACAATTAAAACTTGGGGTTCCCGCCATTGGCTTCCAAGACACCCTGAATTCGCTTTGGGTAGCTTGCCAAAAGTGACGTGAATAGATCTTGATCGTTACGCAAATTTGCTAAAACAGTTTCAATGTGTTGCGTCATTGTATCCTTCGAAAATCGATTTGCTGCAGGTTCTTGAAACAAGAGACATTCAACCTTGTCCTTTATAACTGATCCAATGTGTTCACAGACGTTCAGGTCAGGAGAATTTCCTGGCCATTCTTCATTTCCAAAGAAATCAATCTCATGGTTCCGCAACAACTGTTGAGTAGCTAATGCCTTACAGCAGGGGGCCTTATCTTGCAGAAGTGTGACCTGATCGACATCCATAACATTGTTTGGATTTCTTAGAAAAGGAATGACATGCTGGGATAGAATAATATCACGAAAATACTGTCCATCCCAACTCTGACCATTTGGCTTCAGCACCCACCTGAGCTTCTTTGCAGTAAACAAAAAAAACACACCAACACAGTCTGGACTTTTTAATAATTCGCGATAATGTTCATTGTCATCGATTTCATCTGGTGTTGTGGCCCACACTCGATCATTTTGGTAGTTCGGCCGACGTGTTACGTAAACAAAATATTTATCGGAGACAGCTAAATGTATGAAATCATCCACATCCCAATCTTCAAGATAATGGGCAAACCACATTCTGTCATCGATGTTAAGTTGAGTTTTTCTTGGCTTTGGAAGTTCATGCCAAGGCTTTAAACCTTGCCTATGACGATACAGTCGAATGATCTCACCACTAACGATCTTTCTTCTCAACACTTCGATCTCTCTAGAAAGTTTATAGCTGTTTTTCCGCTTACGCGTACCGCTTTCAATGATGTCCTTTGTTTCCTGAGAGAGTGGCAAATTTGGGCGCCCAGATTTGGTTGTATCCATTTCACATTCATCCAAAGTTTTATTCCAATTTCTTTTGACGAAGTCCTCACTTCTTCGCAACTTTTTGGCAACCCATGAACATGTTATAAAGGTGGCTCCAGCATCACGAGCTTCCCAAAATGTTATTGCTCTTATGCGATCTATCACACGTTGCCTCTCCGAATCACCAATTAATTGGGAAGCCATTATATTATCACTTTATCAGCTAGAGTAATTTTAATACCTGCAATAAATAAAGAATTTTATATATTTTTATAATCACTAAAAACTATTTCGATATAAGTAAACATGTAAGCTGTAAATGGGGTGGCTAAGGTTTTTTGGAACCCCTTATATGAATTTTTTATTTTTTATTTCGTGCCATCAGCATTAAAAGAGGATGAAACATATACTTACTTTCATCAACATTTTTAACCATAGTTTATAAATGTCTACAGACCAACAAATTCAGCAACGGAAATCAGAGACAGTTTTATGGCATAGTTTGGATCGCTAGTTGGTTGTTTGCCCTGACAAAATGAAGCTCGTGGCATTGTAAATAAAGAAGTAAAACTAAAATCATGAACGGCTTTTATTCCTCTTACCTTCAGCATCCAGTTCTGCAGCACAGTCTATCCATAACATGCGAACAGCATCCTAGTTGCTGTACTCGGGGTCGCTTTTATCATATCTTTTTCGTCCATCTTTTCCGCACACTGACAGAACCCTCGCAAAAAAACCGGGAAAGCGCCATTCAGTGCGTGTCTGTGCGTGTTAGTGCGTGTCAATGCGTTGCTGGTGGAAATGGTATATCCGGAAATTAGTTAATTTAAATGAGTTCTTTGGACATATTTTTTTTCATCAGAATTCGACGGAAAAAGTCGGGGTCTGTGTGAGTCTGTGCGGGTTCGGTGGAAACGCGGCCGAAACCGAACGACAATGACATCGTCAACACAGGCAAGATAATACCCGTTGACGGAGTCAAAATAATTTTGAGTCTTGGATAAAGGTATAAGTAAGATGAGGTCACGTAATGGACGAGATTAATATATTTAAGTGTCGTAATTAACGCCTTTTCATGATATCATCATTTTGAAAGTTAACACATTTAAAATTATAAATATCAAATAATTAAAATATTCATCAAGTATTCATACATTTTCAAATTAAACCAAGTTTTTCTTCAGCAATATACAGTATATATGTATATATATATATCACGTTTGGTAACCTTCTGACGAAGGTTAAGTTTGTTGCTCCACGTTAGACCTACAGCTGAACGTGAAATCTGAACCACGACCACCACAGGTTACCAGAAATTATAAACTCCTCGCCCGGAATCGAACCCAGGATCGGTGGTTATACAATGTTGTGCAGAAAGATTAGGACACCTCATTTACTTTTGTACTTTTCGGATTTAAAGTTAATTTAGGAACATTTCTTTAGATTAATTATTTTGAACTATATATCATTGGAAAGGAAATTTGGTGGGCTTTTGGTTAATTTCATGGCGCTCTCTAGAAAGAGCGTGAGTAGCCGCAAAGTAATCACATGACATAATATGGCGCCGCGTATGCGAGCAATGATCCCAAGTGTTACGCATTGCATTACGGCACAGCGTGATGCCCTTGAACAGAGCTGAAACCGCTGTAATCCTGCCCAAGGTGCGCCAAAGAAAGTGGAACGCTTGACGTCACGCATGAAAACGCATAAAGTGTTTTCTACATTTTCTAAATTTTTACCAAAGTTTACCTTATGTTCCACTTTATCAATAATTATCAAATTCTCAGTTTTACATTCCCAACATAAGCTACAGCTTGTGAGATCGCGTCTCCACTCGCACTTCACGTTAAGCGGTAGGTCAAAGGTGGGGGCGATAAACCTGACCTTCATCACAGTGAGCAATTAGGGCGAAAACGAAAACTAGGATATATATATATATACTGTATAATAATTGTATATCTCATAAACATTTTTTAAAACTCAAGTGAAAATTTTTTTGCTGTTGTTTCTGTCGACGAGCCTTAACCTAATATTCTGTGCACATCACCGAAGATGTTGCTTACCATATTTATTTCTGTTCACAGAAACCTCCACGAACAGGTTTTAGGGGAATTGCCTCGTCCATCGACAACCTCAGGCGATGTCGAAATTGATATGACATCGTACTGAGGTAGCCTTATAATCGTTTTTCTTTTTCTTTTTCCTTGTGGTTTGCAGCATATATATATATATATATATTATATATATATAATATTATATATATATATATATATATATATATAATATATTATATATATATATATATATATATATATTATATATATATATATATATATATATATTGACGATTGGTTTGGTTAAGTCGTAATATTTTCGTTCCATCCATAAACCAAATATCGGACTTACCTAAATGTTGCATACATTCTTCTGTAGCAAACACAATGACTCGATTCCTGGCTTCAGTGCCACTATCGTGAATAAGAAAAGGCTTAGTATTTTCTCTACCAGTCATAGCCCAATCACCTGAGATTTGTAAATCATTTATAGATACTGGATCCTTAGGTCGTCCTTCCTGACGCTTTCTTTGAACATTTCTTTTTACTGTACTTAATTTTCCCATAGCAAGTCTTCCTTCTTGAGTCATGCTTTCCAATGAATCCGCGACAACGCGACTAGTATTTCCTTTGTTTGATTTGGCCTGTTGATAGAGGGATGCACGCACTTTCGCTGCCTCTATTGATCCTTCATCTCTCTCATGATTATGCTCTATACTTGAAATGATATCGGTTATTTCTAAATTAGTTGTTATTTTACCGTTACATCCAAACGCTGCTCTTCTAGCACACTCCCACCGCTTTGTATTAGAACTAGTGGATTTTTTATTATACATATAGCCATTATAACACAGCTTTTCGCCACCTTTATTATTCCGAATGACTTCCATGATGGGTAAAAACGGAAAGAAAATATAATTTGCGGTGAAAATTTCAGAGATACTGCTGCAGTGAAGCTTATTCAGAAACTGAAACTGGAATTTCTCAAAACCTATAACCTAGACTCTGTCACCTTGACCTTGAATTTAAATACACATTATATATTTATTTTTGTGAGTGGGGGTTTTGTCGCATTACCCTATTTCGGGGGGTTTTGTCGGTGGGGTTTTGGTCGGTGGGGGTTTTGTCGCCGGGGGTTTTGTCGGTGTTTTTTTTTTCTTGTGGGGTTTTTGTCGTACATTCATATATATATATATATATATATACACACACACCACGTATATTATCCACATATGAAATGGATTTGAAAATATTTTGAAAATGGCTTCTTTTTTGTTACGAAAATTTTTTAAAAGATTCGAAAAATTGCTCGGATCATACACTCTTTACTGTCTTAACTGTAAAAAGCCAACGTGGACAATTACAATAAAAGTACATTTGTTTTTTTGGAAATTGTGCCTTTTATTGTACGTAAGTTAATTTTTATTATTGTTTAGTAACAATAAATTGTTTAATTCAACCTATAAATGTAATTTTATGGGGGTTACATACACCCAACACTGGTCGCTATGTGTGCGGTCCATACTGGTCTCCTACGTGGCTAATATTAGTAATTTCTCAGTAATATACAGTGGGTTTTTCTGTAGTTTTTGATTTGATAATAAAAATCAATACATAATAACAGATTTATTAAATCAATATATTTAGAATCGTGTTCCTCTCCCTTTTCTATTGCGTAAAGGTGAAACACGTTCTGGCATTCCATTGATGAGATTTGCCATTTATTCTTGAGGACAATCATCGTGGTGTTTATTTACTTTTGTCAACCTTCTGTATATGCAAAACAAATGATTTTCACAATTTGAGGATTTAAGAATATTGATTCATAAATTTAAAGTAAAACTAATTGTCAAACACATTAAAATGGAATTCTTCCTCAGTAATTTGAGTAAACTGAAAATAAAAGTCGAAAATAATAATGAAGTTTCTACACCTTTGTTAAATCAATGTTATATATAATATTACAAAAAAACAGTTTACATAAAACATTGGTTTTGTTTCAGCCCGAATTGTTCATTCGGACGAAGGGCAAGCTTGTCACCTTAGACCTACAGTTTAACGGAATCCGAACCACGTCCCACCAGCAGCCCAGTGTCTTAACCACTAGGCTACCCAGGGTACCCATTTATCTACCAACCAGTATAGTATATACACACTGTACAGGTGGGCGGAAAGTCTGCCTAGTGAGAATTACATTAATTAACTTCATTAATTACTTAAATGAAGGTGTCGTACAACAAACAGGTAAATTAATAGACTGATAGACTGAGAATTAACTATTAAAATAATCAGGTGGAGTAAAATTAAATATTGAATATCGACATTCTATCAGAGTTGGAAACGGGTTGGCGGCGGGTCACGGGTCTGCGGGTATCCTGGGGGTGAATTCAAGACGCGTCGAGGTGGGTTACGAGTCATGAGGTTGATTCGTCTGACCTGGGAGCGAGTCAAGCGGGTCAGTGCCGTGATTAGGTGGAGTACAAATTTCCAGTCGAATTTTAAAAATTCGTATGATTTTTACGTGTTCATCAGAGGTGGATTGGTGGCAATCAAAGAAAGCTGCTCTTAGTATACTCAGTGGAGTAGCTAGGTCTGTGTTCGTGATACAGGCATGCAGCAGCCACTCGGAGAGGCATTTCAGCGCATTCAACGTTAGTAATATCACACGTCTACAGCGCGTACTACTGGCACCGGAAGTAGCAGGATCACTGTGCATCGCATTGGAGTATGACAAGAATTTCTAAATTACTTTTCACTAAAATAATCATTTCTGTTTTATGAAACAGAAGCTCGTATGTGAGTCAGCTTGTATTTTTGTATAAAAAAAGATTTTGTATTTTGAGACAAAGTTTACTTTCTGATGTATTTTGAAAAACGTTTTGTTCAATGTATTGTTTAGGTCAGTATGTTTGGCCTGTCAGTGGGTCGCGGGTTAAGTGGGTCACGGGCCAGATGCTGGATGGGTCACACGGATCACGGATCAAGGTTGGTGACCCGTTTCCAACTTTGTATTCTATAAAACAGTACTCAATATCCTATCACAGGGGTCAAAATCCCTTAAAAGACGTTCGGATACATAAAACTGCCCCACTTTCAAAAACAATTGAAACGGTCAACTATAGAAAAGTGTATTGTCTCATTGAATCGATCGAACACATTTTTACAACTCAAGATTTCTTGATAGTTATAAAATTTATTCTTTTCATTATTATATACAACTCCTAACGAATTCCACTTATTTTAATACTTTTTTTTTACGTTTAGATAATTCTATAAATGAATGAATTTTACAGATTCTGATTTTAATGCACTAAAAAGCCAAAAAAAATCTTTTTCTTTCACAGAATAAATTCGATCACTAAATTTGTATTTACACTATTTTAAGAAACTTTCAAATCAAAGGAGATCATTTTAAGACCTCATGACAGTTTTAAAGGTGTTCAAAGAAACTTTTTATTTTTAACTGCTGTTGACGAAAGGTCATGCAGAGACAATCATTTACGATTAAATATTCATAAACTTATCCTTTTACGGAAGTAGGTACAGGCTAACAAAGACCCAAAGATCTACAAAGAGGATCTTGGAGTGAATGAAAACGAATATGTATATTTTATGTAAAGTATTTTTTCGAAATTTGTCAGGTTTTGTTTGAAATTTAAAACTTTTTTACTTCTCAGTAAAATAACTAAAGTAATTTTATAAACAAATTTAATTCAAAATCTTCATTAATATTTTGTTGTCAACTCAGACTGCATCGTTCATATTACAAACTGCATTTGTCGAGCGAAAACTATGATACGTATATTGTTAGGTATTTATTTACGTTTGCATACAATTATCCACCTATATAAATTAAGAGACGTAAATTTTATTCAGTTATGCTCTTGTAACGTTAAGAATCGAGTCCACATCCTCTTCAAACGAGCTCTTCCATTTATTTTGTTTTTATGACCGGATAAGTGGACGGAAACGCAATAGAAACCTTGTTGTCTCCTTCTCTCGTCAATCTGCAGTAAAGAAACGAACAAAAGGAATGTCCATTAACGATAATTAAATTTCCATATAGGAAAACTCTTGTTCGCGAAACAAGTGGCCTGTGATTGAAGGAGATATAAGAAAATGAAGGGAGAGAGAGAGAGAGAGAGAGAGAGAGAGAGAGAGAGACGAGAATTTTATGAAGGGAAATTTCAAGGGTTACGTCGAGTTATTCCAATAGTGAATTCAAGGGTTATTGGAACAGTTTTTTCAAGGTTGATTTAAAGGGAGAATTCAATTATTACAGGCAGATTTCAAGCTTTGTTTTGGGTAAGAATGCAAAGGAGAATTCAAAGGAGAACCAAACCGAGATTTGCACCAAATAAAAACTGCAGTATTTCACGTATGGATGGTTTTAAAAGGATATTCAGTGGTTGTGTCAGAGGTTATTTCGAGGAAGATTTCATGGAAAACTTTGTAGAAATTAAGGATTCATTCTTCAAGGGAGGTTTTAAAAACTTTTATCCGTTATTTTGAAAGTTATGCGAAGAGATTTGCAGAGAAATTCTCTATAGAAGGAAGATCTGAAAGCAGATTTCAAAACATATTTCAAAGGAGTGCCTGCTTTCAATTTCATAAATGAAAAAAATAATAAATAAAAATTTTAAAAGTTAAAAAAAATGTGAATTTAGAGAAAAAAAAATAAGATTAACTTTGGAGATTGAAGAGAACCGGCAAATTTAGTCGAAATTTTGATTTTTATTATTTAGAGGAAAATTCAATTCCATGAAGAATTTAACTTCAAAAAGTTTTTCTTTCAAATAGGTAACTATTGTTTAGTTGGATTATATATATATATATATATATATATATATATATAAGGAGATATAAGAAAATGAAGGGGGAGAGAGAGAGAGAGAGAGAGAGAGAGAGAGAGAGAGAGAGAGAGAGAGAGAGAGAGAGAGAGACGAGAATTTTATGAAGGGAAATTTCAAGGGTTACGTCGAGTTATTCCAATAGTGAATTCAAGGGTTATTGGAACAGTTTTTTCAAGGAAACACATGACTTCCTCTTTCAGTTAAATGATCAAGTCCCCTCCATTAAGTTTACTTTAGAAGTGGAACAAGACAACTCAATCCCGTTTTTGGATGTGCGTGTACATAGGGAAAGCCCAGGTTTTAAGTTTAGTATCTATCGGAAAAAAAAAACAATTTGTCCTACGTACACTTTTACTCGGGACATGACACCCCCACTAAGAAGGCCATTTTTTTCTTCAATGAAGAAAAAATGGCGCCCTTGGGATCGCCAGTCCGGAATACATCGATGCCGAATTGGAAAAAATCAACGGTATTGGAAGTGATCTGGGTTATCCATCTGCGTTTATGGAATCTTGTCTCAACAAGGCAAAACGAACTTTCTATCGTGTGAATAATAACACTCGTACTTTGTCAAAGAATATTTTAATACTTCCATTTTTCCCGGGCTTTTAGGCATTGCTAATGTACTTAAACGTTTGGATATTAATGTAGTATTTTCATATAACAATATCGTGAAAAATATCATAGTAAAAAATAGCCTTACCAATAATTCAGGCATTATCTATAAAATTGGTTGTAAACAATGTGATTCCTTTTGCATAGGTCAGACGGGAAAGGATTTGCACACACGTATAAAACAGCATCAACATTCCGTTAGAACAGGACAGTCGTCCAGTGCCCTTTTTGTCCATTTGTCAGAGTTATCCCACTGTATTGATTGGAATAATGCTACAGTTTTGTTTCACTCTAGCAACATTGTTAATAGAAATATTCTTGAGTCTGCCATTATCCAACTTACAAATAACTTCAACATAAGCAAAGGTCTTTTTCAACTCGATCCTGTTGTTTTGAATTCCTTCAGAACGGATTTAGATAAGAAGGGTAGAAAGCTAAACCTTTGGTAAACTTGTATGCTACTCTAATAACTTTTATTTTTCAATTTATTTTTATATACATCGAACTTAGACAAGAAGGGCAGAGTGCTAAAACCTGGGCAGACTTCCAGTATAAATTTGTATGCTCCTCTTATAAGTTTTATTTTTATTTTTATTTTTCAATTTATTATTTTTTTTTAATTAACTATAACATTGGTTGGAAACAATTCATTTGATCTTGTGCTGGATTCGAGCAAAGTGCTAAAACATCGGTAGTTTTTTCCTTACAAATTTGTATGCTCCTCCCACAATCCTTTAATGTTTAATTTTTATTTTTATTTCTCTGTTTATATATATATATATATATATATATATATATATATATATCTTTTCTGTAATATATATATAGGCTGTAACTCTTTATGTACTTCAGTGTTCCTGAGGATATCATTAGACGAAAGCGCTTGAGCACCATTCTGTTTCCTTTCCTTCGTGGTTTTATTCATCATATATATATATATATATATATATATATATGAATAGAAACGACGTAAATAAAGAGTGTCTCTGCACACGGGGAAGAGAAATAACGAATAAATGAAAAATGAGGCGAACCGCCCGGGAATCGAACCCAGGGCCTTCCAATTGCCGGTTGGATGCGCTACCATTACACTACGGACCTCGATCAATCATAAATCGAAATTCTCCTACATAGGGCAGAAACCAATGCCCTGAGAGGGCACCCTCGCAAATCGTGAATATGTGCATTTAACTGCAATGACCACGCAGTATATAAATGAATAGAAACGACGTAAATAAGGAGCGTCTCTGCACACGGGGAAGAGAAATAACGAATAAATGAAAAATGAGGCGAACCGCCCGGGAATCGAACCCAGGGCCTTCCAATTGCCGGTTGGATGCGCTACCATTACACTACGGACCTCGATCAATCATAAATCGAAATTCTCCTACATAGGGCAGAAACCAATGCCCTGAGAGGGCACCCTCGCAAATCGTGAATATGTGCATTTAACTGCAATGACCACGCAGTATATAAATGAATAGAAACGACGTAAATAAGGAGCGTCTCTGCACACGGGGGAGAGAAATAACGAATAAATGAAAAATGAGGCGAACCGTAGTGTAATGGTAGCGCATCCAACCGGCAATTGGAAGGCCCTGGGTTCGATTCCCGGGCGGTTCGCCTCATTTTTCATTTATTCGTTATTTCTCTTCCCAGTGTGCAGAGACGCTCCTTATTTACGTCGTTTCTATTCATTTATATACTGCGTGGTCATTGCAGTTAAATGCATATATATATATATATATATATACCTTTGTACCTTTGGTTTGCTTCCGCCCGAATTGTTCATTTTGACGAAGGTCAAGCTTGTCACTCCACCTTAGACCTACAGCTTAACGTGGAATCAGAACCACGACCCACCAGCAGCCCAGCGTCTTAACCACTAGGCTACCTAGGGTACCCATTTATCTACCAACCACTTTCTTTATTGTGTGGAAGAATGAACAGCTGGGTTTTGCTGCGCGCCGGGTGCCTTACCGGGTCTCGATCCCGGAGCCGATGAATTCGTAGTCAGCGACGCTAACCACTACACCACCGAAGCGCATTATATATATATATATATATATATATATATATATATATATGTTATGTTCAAAAAGTATCCGGACAAGGTGTTTATCTTTAGAACAAGGTCACGCTTGGAGTTTTGACTGTGCTAAACATGTCTCTGCATGTAGAGACAGGTTGACTGATAGGGTTGCACTTCATTGTGTAGCGTCAATCCACTGTGGTGAGCCGATAAAATTAAACGTGTTATGTTGCGCGGCGATTTCTTGTTTTCTTTCACTGTGAAGGTGTTTTGCACCATAAATATGCTGCACAGGGACAAACAATCAACAAGGAATTTTACATTGAAGTTTTGAGACGTCTACGTGAAGCAGTTCGGAGGAAACGACCACAGAAGTGGGAGTCCTTCTTCAGGCTTCATGACGATAACGCGCCATTTCACTCGTCGCAACTTGTCCAGTAATTTTTGATCAAAAATTATCTCCCAAGTACAACAGCCTCCATATTCGCAGGATTTGGATCCATGCGACTTTTAAATTTTTGGATTTTAACACTTTAATGACAGGGAAGTTTTGCAGGGTTAAGTTTGAATCCAAGTATTTGAAACGGAACCTATTGGACAGGGCGTCCATCAAGGGGAAAATTATAATGCACTCGCTTGAACTTTGGTAAATTTTAACTTGTTTGAGGATGTTAAGGAAGAAATTGTAGACATCAATCGACCAGGGAAATAATCCGGGAGGACGTCAGCAGGAGACAGAGTGTGCTGGAACTCCCGTTTCTCCTGTCACTGTCCCCCTTAGCTGATCTTTTTCCGTGTCTCATGTACCCTGTGAGCAGTCCAGCATGCTCTCAAACACACACTTCTCTTACTATTCCTCACCATACATACATGCACTTTACATACGACACAATCTTTTAAAAAATTTAAAAAACAACAAAATGGTATCGACCTCAAAAGCCTCGGAGTCCCCTGGAGAGGGGATCATAAATGTCCCCTCTTCTGGCTCTCGCTCTGTCGTTTCCGGGAACGCAGACGCGGGCAACGGAGTTGCTTCTGCTACTGCCTCTTCGATTCGAGATGTTCTGGGCCCCTATCTTATTAACTTTTCATAAATCCCTGCAACATTCATGGCCTTTCCTCAATTTTTCAACCTGTTGAACACCACCTCACCCTCTCTAAACCTCACCTTCTTTTCCTTAATGAAACTCAGGTGTTTGGGACGACTAACAACAACCCATTTTCTGTACCCTCCTACTTTCTCTATGCTCAATTCCATTCCAAAGTTGGATGTTGCGTATATGTACGCAATGACTTAAATTACTCTCGTATTCCTAAACTTGAATCCTCCAAATTCTACACCTTCAGGCTATGGCTTACATGCCAATCTCAAGTTAAATTCATTTGCGCTGTCTGCCTTTCTCCTAAGTCTAGTGATTATTTAGAACACTTTGACGATCTCACTACATTCTATCCCATTCTCCTTTTACTGAAATCTCCATCTAAGACGATGTCAATGTTCACTACCACTTTTGGCTATCTTACAATTTCTCTATCCTGAATAGTACTTCTCTGATTTCCCACAGAATGATTACTTCTTCATTAGCCGGGGCCTCTCTAAGTGCGCTGTGCGTATCACGGTGATTCTCTCGCGCATGGAGGCATACATTCCATATTTTAGTTCTACTACTAATGCAAAAAAACTTTGGCTTAACTTTGTTTATTCTAATACTATCCGCAAGAGAGAGGTTTTCAGAAGGTACGATTGCCATCCAACTCCTGACTCTCATTTAGCTTATATTTCTGTCCGGAATCGTGCAAAATCTGTTTTTTGACTCGCCAAAAATTCTTTCATCCGATAAAAATGTAAAAATCTATTCAATTCTAATCCTTCTTGCTCCTTCTGGCACCTAGCTAAGAATCTCTCCAACAACTTTACTTCTTTCCCTAATCTTTTCCATTCCGACGGCTCAGTTGCTGTTTCAAACTGCATGCCTCCTCCTTTAAGGAGAGCAGGCAGTACCAGACTTCCGATATATTCTCATTCCTTTTCTGTCCAACTCTCTAATGCAAATGTTAATCAGTATTTTCAATCTTCATCTACTTAACCGGTTAACTCAGGAACAATCTTCATCAATCCTTCTTTCCCCTATCTGTGACCTTCATTCTTTCAAACGCAGTGTATCCAATCGTCTTGTAAACCTTGGACCTTAATTTTGGCTCTCTGCTTCGTCTATGGGAGGGGCGTTTTTGCAGGCATTCGCCATTGGCCCCTCCTTCCTGCATAAAAAGCAAACATTTGGCATACTGAACACCTATGTGTAATTTACTTTGTGTCGTAAATGACATGTAGTGCACAACAGATTTAGTATTTTTCGAAGCGCCTTTTTTAAACTTTATTCAAGGTGACATCACCTTTCAGCATAAAATGTTGGTAAAGGTAAGCAATAAGCAAGGTTCCTGACTTTTGCTACACTTCATTTAACATGCATATATTATTAGTTCGTTTATATATATTATTACTTTATTACATAAAGAATTTGCATAAGGAACAAAGATTAAACTCACGCATGTGTTTAGTTGTTCTGCTTCGAGTATGGCAAAACATTTATCGTTTTGTGTGATTTTCTGCACAATTTCACTGTGAAAATCGTTCTCTAATTCAGTGTCACAAACATAACCTTCATTATCTATCTTAGTATTTCATTTTAATGGTAGCAGATAAATTAGATATCCCGTCTGTTTACACGTAAGAGTGATAGCAAATAATTATTAAGGCCCTTTGCCTCATTCTCTAGATTACTCTAACTCATGCTAAAACTTAATTATGTATCTCCAAATTAACTTTAAATATGTATTGGAAGTAGTACACATAATTTAATTTAATTTGTAGTTTTCGAGTGAAATATTGTCGCTTATCCCCATCAAAACCTTTGTTCAGGTTTAGAAAACAACTGCCTATACTACTGATGTATTTTCAATATACATAATTATATTATTTCGGATCACCTGAAGATCAGGGCCCCCAACCTTCTTTAGTTAGCTTTATAAGGCTAACTAACGAAACTCTCATGACCTAACGTAACCAATCGTCAAAGGCGTACAGTTGACCTAACGATTGGTTAGGTTAGATCGTGATATTTTCGTTAGTTAGCCTTATAAGGTTAAATAAAGAAGGCTGGGGGCCCCGATCTTCAGGTGATCCATTATTTCTTTCATTAGACAGAAGCGCATAAAACTAAATGATGGGTAGTTCTGTTTAAAACGAAAGTGATAACCAACAAACCATGCAAAATCGTTCAGTTAAAGCCGCGAATGAATATTTTTTCAGAGAACTTCGAGAATCATGCAGAAAAGCTGTAGCTACGCGCGAACGCAGCGAATTAATATACTGTATATAGATAGGTAACGTGTCGTTCGCACATATTAGATTTTCTCATGAAATCATCCAAATACCGAAAGAAGATTTCCCTTAAATTATTGAATTAGAAATTTAATTGCAGGGACTACAACTCGCAGACATTGGTCGGATTCATCTACCAAAGCATTGCCTGAACGTAAATTGAAATTTCCTCTTCGCACACAATTAAGGATTTTAGAGTAATGAACTTACCCACACGAACTGACAGATCCTTGATCCCCTGTATAGACCCCATCGATCGAAATGTAAAGTGAGAACAAACTATGTTGTTCCTTTTCATACATTCCCAAATTTGCTGTCATTATTTCAATTGCGAGTGAAGTGTTTTAATTTCATCAGTGCTGTACAATCAGATGGAGTATAAACAAAATTAATAAAATTATAAATAATCAATTATTGATGTTCGAATATTCGTTTCATCAATACATATCGAATGAAATTTATAATTAAATTGGAGGACATTATACATAAATTTTAATGCAACATTCCTGAATGGTTTTTAACTTAAATTTCGATTCCACTTTTATTTTTCTTTATATATATAAAATATATATATATATAAAGAAAAATAAAAGTGGAATCGAAATTTAAGTTAAAAACCATTCAGGAATGTTCCATTAAAATTTATGTATAATGTCCTCCAATTTAATTATATATATATATATATATATATATATATATATATATATATATATATACTGTATATACAGGCTATACATTAAATGTAGCAAGAGAATAATATATGTACATACAGTAGTACTACCGCAAAAAGGTTGAGTTTAATTGCAATGCAACATTGCATGCAAAATGAGATTGTTTTTGAACCCCCCTTCAGCCACCCCCCTCAAAAAAAAAAAATATATATATATATAATATATATATCTGAGCTGTATGTATGTGAAATCCAAGGGGTAACCTAACCAAGCTGCTCAGACCAACAAAAATATATGTATGTGTATGCATGTATAGAAAAGAATCTTTTATATACAGTATATGTATGTATGTGAACTCCAAGGGCATGGGCGCCCGCAGGTAGGGGCAAGGGGGGGCGCTTGCCCCCCCCTGGAAATGCCAAGAAAATATATTAAATATTTTCTAAGAAAATATTTATATCCTAAACTTGCTGAAAAGTATCCAACTGCCTCCTAAAGGGTGAAAATTTTTATTTGTGTGCATGATAAAAGGTTGCTACCTTTTTATTTGTTCACCGGGAGAAAATCAACTCCAACAAAACTGATTTTATGGAAAAGGTTGTTTATAATTTTGGTAGTGACCGCAGACGACTACAATTCCTATTCAAATGAGCAGTGTAGGTGATGCTCGAAACACCGTTTTCAAATTAGGTACAACATTTACTTCAGTGCGCTTTTTTCTTCATTCTATCATGTTTCTGTTATAAATAAAATAAATGATTGTTATCATGTGCATTGTATGTATATACAATATATATTTGCATTTTCCATTAGAGAAAATGCAACACTAAACTTGCTTAGAATTAACCTGCTGGTTCCTAAGGGGTCAAAAGTTTTTTGCTTGCTCCGGTCCCTACCTATTAATACATTAAATTTTGCCCCCCCTTGGAAAAAATCCTGCGGGCGCCCATGTCCAAGGGGTAACCTAACCTCGCTGCTCAGGCCCACCCAAAAATATATGCATGTGGGTGTGTAAATGTGGGTAGCCTAAACACAAGGAGAGAGAGAGAAGACCCATCCATTCATAGCCATGGAGCATCGCATAATGGTGTCTTCAGCATCACAGTCATCAGGCTTAGAAGGCAGCCATTCGCCTCACAGCCAGTCGTAAATGGCAATTATTTATGTACATATAAACTAACATCGCCTTGCCTCAAAACGCACACACGTGAATTAACGCTGTTCTATCCCAAAAAACGAACCGGTACTTAGTATTATCGAGACTACCAAACTGTTTATTATGTATTTTTGCTCTCGTCATTTTCGTTTAAACTAACGAAAATATCACAACTTAACCTAACCAATCATCAAGGGCGTACAGTTGGCCTAATCGGGCATTCAATTAAACTAACCTAAGGCACTCGCTTCTTTTTCCGTGCTTGGCAAATCCCATATTTTCATGGTTGAAGATTTTTAATGATCTGAAAAAAGGAAAGATTTTAGGTTAGGTTAGGTTAGCTACGAAAAACAAAGTAAAGCGGAAAATGCCCGGTTAGGTCAACTGAATGCCCCGTTAGGTCAACTGTACGCCCTTGATGATTGGTTAGGTTAAGTTGTGATATTTTCGTTAGTTTAAACAAAAATGACGAGAGCAAAAATACATAATAAACAGTTTGGTAGTCCCGATAATACGTAAGTATCAACGAACCCTTAGAATACCTCGCAATTACAAATAGCCACATCTCAACACAACGTACACGTCGAATTAAAGCAGTTCTATTACAACAAAATACATGCAAGCCCTTACAATACCTCACATAACTCTTCATACACGCTACACAGCCCTATCTCAGACAGTTGGCTTAGATGTCAGCCATGCCACAGCCAATCGTACGGCGTAATCGGCTGTCAGGCAGTCGTTTTAGAAGGTAAGCAGCCAGTCGGCCATAGTTAATGATTTATATAAACATATAGGCTAACTGGACCGCCACCACCACTCGCATCAAATTCTTAAAGTAAAATGTGGCCTTTTTAGTTGGCGTGAGGATCCCCGCCAGCCGAAACAGCCGGAGAATACAGCCATTCGCCTTACACACACACACACTCTGTGTGTGTATGTGTATATAATTTAGGGTGGTCCCAAATTTGGGCTAAAATTTCAAAATAGTTGGAAATGCTCTGCACATGGCTGCTCTTATTCCTTTAGATGTGAAGTGATTTTGTGCAAATTATCTGTCGATTCAGTACATAATAAGAGGTCGCTATAATTTTCACATTTTCAATTAATTAATTAATTAGCTAATCATTTTCTACCCGCTTCATTTTTAGAGTACGCGGCAGTCACGCAACACTGACTCCGCCCACCTTTCAGAGGATGATGCAATTGTTCGATTTCTTGTATAATGCTGTTTGTGAATCAGACAAATCATTTATTCATGCCAAAAATACGAGCTACAGGAGAACAGGCCAAGGCTTGCATTTCGAGGATTGATGACTGGAATCTTCGCGGTGAGATCCAAGGTCTCGTATTTAACTCAACTGCGCCTAATACTGGCCTTCACAGTGGAGCCTGTACCATGATTGAAAAAGCAGTAGGGAGGGAACTTGTTTGGATTGCTTGTCGACATCATATCCTTGAAGTCGTCTTGTCAAACACCTGCAACGCACTTCTTGGACCCACAGGTGGCCCGGAAATGACTCTCTTTAAACGTTTTCAGGAAAAATAGCCATCACTTCAGAAGGATTCCTTCATGAAGGCTTCAAACAACCTATTCAGAGATCCAAAGATGTTCCAGCTTCGAGAGGAAATGATCCAGTACTTCACACAGGCAGTGAAGTCTAAACAATTGCGTGATGACTACGAGGAATTGCTACGACTCTGCCTCACCTTCCTCGGGTACCGTGATGAGAAAGAAGTCAAGGTCCGCGCTCCAGGACCAACTCACCATGCACGTTGGATGGCCAAGACCATCTACGTCCTCAAAATTTATCTGTTCAAGCACCAACTACAGTTGACAGCACGTGAGACTGAGAATATCACCGAGCTCTCTCTGTTTATCGCCTTGGTCTACACACGTTTTTGGAACGAGGCCCCAGTCGGAATCAACGCTCCTTTCAACGATATTCTGCTTCTTAAAATCTTGCAAAAGTACCCAAATCAGACCATTTCCAAAGCAGCATCCACAGCTCTTCAACGGCACCTGTGGTATCTTGGAGAGCATCTTATCGGCCTTGCATTCTTCGATCCTAGAGTCGATGCTGAGACCAAACGGAAGATGGTCGTAAACCTCCAACGTAACGAGAATACCACTGTTACTCGTCGATTGAAGCTTGAAGGAAACATTGAAGAGTTGAATTTGTATGAAATGGTCACCAAAAGGACCCTGGAAATCTTCAATCTGTTAAAGAAAGGAAGGAAGGAAGGCAGCGGAGGATACCTTCCTGAGGACCGATCCCAATTCCTGGACGGAGGATGATTGCTTTCAAGAGTTTTGACGCATAGCGATCAACCTAAAAGTTGTCAATGATTCGGCGGAGAAGGGTATCACCCTTATCAAGGCATATAATACATCTTTGACGAAGGATGAAGAACAAAAACAATTCATCCTCCGATTAGTAGCAAAACATCGCCAAAACTACTCATCGTCTTTGAAGGAGTCAGTGATGAAGCGTTAATCTAAGTAATGATGTATATTATAAACGAATGATAAATGTAATTTTCTATCAAATATATCATTTTTGTTCTTTAAAAATTAATCTGTTTTCTTCCAGAGTTTTTCTGTTTTCTAAAAAAAATAAGCTGTTTTCTTTGAGATTTAATCTGTTTTCAAACAAATAAACTAGTATTTGCCCTTGTTTTTTTATTTTTTAACCCAGAAGATCATTCTACTAGAAAATGAGTAGTAAAATGAAATTCATAGCGACCAGTAAATATCATTCAATTAGGCTGAAATTTGGCATGGAGAGGTTTGATAGATATAGGAACAGGAGCAGCCATGTGGAGGTAAAGAATTAAAAAATTTATATTTTTTGAACCACCCTAAATTATTTATATATATATACACTGAGCAGCAGAAAAATTGGCCCACTTGGAATATCGCGAAAAGCAAAAAAGTGGGCAAGCTTCTGTTTATAAAAGTTTTAAAATTCGAAAATATAGTCTATGAGGCAACCAAATAACGAGACAAACCAACATCAATTGCGAACACACTAGCTGTAACGAATTTTCGACTTCTTTTAAGAATCCGACACTCTGACATTCAGTTCCTCTTAGACTGCTAGTGTCACTTTTTATCCAATAGTGGGAGTAGGCATTTGCATTTAGTAAAATATAGACTTCTAATTCTTTTGGGTTTCAGAATTGGACATTTACAATGGATTTGAGTGCCGTGAACGTCGCAAGAGTCGTCGCCCTAATTGAAGATGGACGGAGCCAGCGTTACGTCGCCGATTTGCTGGGAATTCCAACAACAACGGTTCGACGTGTCTCCCAACGTCATGTGGAGACAGGAGAGTACACCCAAAGACCAGGATCTGGAAGATCACGCTGCACATCTGCCTGTGATGATCGTTTCATCGTCTTGAATGTTTTGCGAGATCGTCGCTTGACTGCCACAAACGTTCGCAATGAGCTGGAAAGGTCTCGAGACATCAATGTATCGGAGCGAACCGTTAGAAGGAGACTTATGGAAAGTGGCTTACATGATAGACGTCCAGCAATGGACCCGGAATTGATCCCACACCACCGCAATGCTCGTCTTGATTTCGCTCGTGAGCGTGTCAGTTGGACTATGGTCCAATGGGGACGAGAATCGTTCACGGACGAATCAAGATTTAATCTTCAAACATCCGATGGACGGGAAAGTATGTGGAGAAGAACAGGAGAAACATTCGCCCCGTGCACTTTTACGGAGAGGGTTGCTTTTGGAGGACATACTCACGAGCGAAAGCAAGACGAACATCGAGAGGGTATTTACGTAAGTTACAAAATTTTATAGCTAGCTGGCTATATTATATATATATATATATATATATATATATATATATATATATTATATAAATATGTGTCTAAGCGTTAAACCGTCTTAATAAGAGAAAGAGAGTATTCGGGTAGGTTTTAAAGGAGAAGGTGTAAACTAACCCAGCCTCTTTGCTATAAGCATTATGGGGTAGGCCTCTCCAACTTTATAAGTGGAGCTGCAAGGTGGCAAATTCACAGTTGTTTCAGTCCAGCTTAAACAGATCTACCTTCTTCTCAAAGATTTTTGGACAAACTAGCTGATATATACGGCAAATTTAGTACAATCTTCTATACTATAATAAGAGAGCTGTCCGTCCGTCCGTCCGTCCGTCCGTCACACTTTCAGAAATTGTGAGAAAAAAATTCAGAAATTGTAAAAAAAATTCAGAAATTGTATTACGGGCGGCAATGTGAAGCTCAAGATTTTCATGACTGTGTTCTTTTCTGTAGTTTAGCCTGTCTGTTTGTCTGTTTGTGAAATTTATCCCGGGCAGTAATGGGGGAAGGGTGGGGGTGGGAGTAATGGGGGATGGGTGCGGTAATGGGGAGGGGTGGGGGTAATGGGGGAGGGGGTTAGCCCCCAAGTTGCATGAATGGGAGTGAGGAGGTTTTGGGAGATACCAGATTCAGAAATGTTGACACAATGTGAAGCTCAAAATTTTCACGGCTGCGTTCTTTTCTGTAGTTTAGCCTGTCTAACCGTCAGCGAAGCGACGGGAACTGTACTAGTTACCATAATAAGATGAGTACGATAGTATTTTAAGCAAAGTCTAACATCAGAATTATATAATTTACAGATGACTTCCCTACTCTTGTCGTTATATTAACAATACCTGCATTTTATTATTTGACTTATTTCTAGCCTCTAAACTTTCTAGTATCTATCCTAGCAAAGATGTTAAACTAACAGCTCTAAAATTTCCTACTTCCTTCTTATACCTTTGTGTAAATGGGCACTGCATCTGCATTTTTCCATTCATTTTGATGGCTATGCATAATTGACAGACCCTGCATGTAAACAGTTAGTGACTCAGATAAGCTTTCCTCCCCTTCTCTGAGAATCCTAGCATATACTGTACATCATCAGGTCCAGTAACTTTATTTGACTTCAATATATGAACCACATGCCTAACGTCGTCATTCCTAAAACAAATTTTATTAAGAATGCTTGAGTTTACAGAATCTAAAGAAATAAAATCAGAGTTATCAAAATTTTCTTCAATAAAAACATCTAAAAAAAAAAAGGATCAATGAAAGAAAGCCACCCCCAGCCTTCTTTAGTTAGCTTTATAAGGCTAACTAACGAAAATATAACGACCTAACCTAACCAATCGTCAAGGGCGTACAGTTGACCTAACGATTGGTTAGGTTAGGTCGTGATATTTTCGTTAGTTAGCCTTATAAAGCTAACTAAAGAAGGCTGGGGGTGGCTTTCTTTCATTGATCTAAAAAATTACCAACAATATCCTGAACATTTCCTTTCATGTTGGCCAATTGTATGTTTTTTATTATTATTTATAGAAACTAAAGAATTTCTTTGGAGCCCTACTGCTATATCTAGCTAGATTTATTTCACTATAGGTTTTGTTCTTCTTAATCAAACTTTGTCTAACAATCCCCATTAATCTTTTGCCAGCTCTTAACGACTTTACCACTCACTAACCAGTCTGACTGACCAATTAGACCTATATTGCTGAACAGAGAATGCTACATATAGCTTATCTAAAGTCACTTGACCAATACTAATAATAGGCTTACTAAGCACAATTTTATTTTTAATAATTTTAGCCATTTCCTTATTTTACTACAAAAGTTTCCTAGTTTTATTATCCCCAGTATCTCTAAAAGGGATCCATCTATGCTGTATAGCCTTTAAAAAAATTTTAATCCAGCCTTCAGCTGAATAACATTTTATTGACCGATTCTATGTCCCACCTTATTGGTCCAAACCATTCACATATTTTTCAGGCTTCTGAAAGTCTTTTCAGAAGCAAGGATCTAGAAGATAATCATTGCTGAACAGACTCCTATTTATTTCATTCTTTAAATTTATAATATGATGATCGAATTTTCCTAGTGACTCCCTTACTTTAAGTTCATTAATAACTTTGCAATCATTAGACAGATGCACATCTGAAACAACTATGAATTTGCCACCTTGCAGCTCCACTTATATAGTTGGATAGGCCTACCCGATAATGCCTATAGCAAAGAGGCTGGGTTAGTTTACACCTTCCCCTTTAAAATCTACCCGAATACTTTCTTATTAAGACAGTTCAACGCTTAGACACATTTTTATAATATATATATATATATATATATATATATATATATATAGTGGTGTAGTGCTAAATAAAGAAGTGAGGGAACGCATTTTGAAAGTGTTACTCGGATGCGGGGGGGACAATGGCGAGCGCGGCGAGCCCATACAGCTGGGGGTCCGGGGGCACTGTAAGCTCCCCGGGAAATCTTTTGAAATCTGACCAATTTCAGGAATATTTTGAGGTCATATGCACTGGATATTAGAATATATTCCAAGGTTGAAGATGCAGTATTTCCAGTGTCATTAGATATATGACATCCAGTACGATCAATAAAAATAGCTAACAACTGGAATGATTAACTAAAAAAAAGTTAACAACTGGTACGCCGTGGTGACTGTTTCACCAGATCTTTATAGGCTAGCATTGCCTCAGTCGAAGCTAAAAGAAATGAAACAGTTAATGATTCTCATACTTCTTCTAGGGGTGGGAATTAAAATTTATGACGTTAGAGATTTGTAAGTTCAGATTTATTTGAAATAGTGAGGGAACACCGTTCCGTCTACCAAAAAAAGTAAGGGAACGCCGTTCCCACGCGTTCCCACAGCACTACACCACTGTATATATATATATATATATATATATATATATATATATATATATATATATATAAAATAGCCAGCTAGGTATAAAATTTTGTAACTTACGTCACGCAAGGAGCTAAATACTCTCAATGTGTGTTGAATATACAACTTAAGAAAATAGTTAACTCATTGCATTATAAATTGAGTGGGCAGTGATATTGGGGTATAACTTGTCTTTTTTTTAAATTCTTTGAAGCATTTAATAAAAGTCTCCTATACAGATATATTAATATCTGCTTAGGAGTATGTCGTAACCTTGTATTTAAATATATCGTTTTGTAGGCCTACTCATTATATACATGCTTCAGGTTGTACAATGTAGAACTATCAGTCTTAAACCCAACCTGAGAAGAGTGGGGAAGAATGAAAGAACTGGTTATATTTAGTTTTGAGATAGAGAGTTTGATGGGAGAGTTTCAGTAAGGAAATTGTAGACTGAAAATATAAATTCATCATTATAGGAAGTCCTAAAAGCATTCATTTTCTAGTTTGAGGTTAATTTTATTGGAATTCGGCTTCTAACCAGCTTCAGTCCCACAAAAAATGTCCTACTTTGCATTATTCCCTCTGTTTTGACGTAATACAAAGCCTTGACTTGGCTCATCTGTTATTTCCTTATAAAAGGGGGATAGCCTATTGGCTATTACTCATAATAGGCTCCCTAAGCAAAATTTTATTTTTAATAATTTTAACTATTCCCTTATTCCACTACAAAATAATGAAAGCTTTTAGCCTAAGCTATGAAAATTTATTGCAAGTAAACACAGATGGAAAGTTGAAGTAATTCTACATGGTGGCCGGACAGTTCGCCATCGGACATTTCGCTATTAGGTCACTTCGCTACCATTAAAGGTTAAAATCATTGTTATATTATTTTATACATAAAGCTGTGTTAACAATATTTACATAGGTAAATAAACTGAGGTATATTTGTTGATGTTCATTAAGACATAAAACATATTTGTTAATGTTTATTAAAAATTATTGATTAAAATTTATTAAAATATCCAAAATATATAAGAAATATAAATAAAAAAATTCAATGTTTGTCATATAAACAATTGCAAACGTGAACGTAGGAAACGTGTCATATAAAAAAACACAATAATTAGCTAAAAATATTTAAGATTGGGAGCTATTACCCGAAGGAAGTCAAGTTTGTTTCCGGAATCATACTGTAGGTTTCCAGCAATCTTCTAATTTGCTGTTCGCAGTCCCTGTACTTCTTTTTCTTTGGAAGGTTATCACCACGATTCAATTGGGCTACTTTGGTCCTTGCCAATGCTGCTGCTTGTTTCAAGGCATTAATCAAAGTCCAGATGTAAACTTGTCACAGAAAGTTTGAGTGCACTATGAAAACCTTCCAAGTTGTTATTTGTTCGGGCATTCCATTTACAGACCTTTCATAAACATTCCAGGAATCAATAGAAAACAGTGGATCTAATATCCTTCTTCGCGGACCACGACCTCTCACTCCTCCTATATAATTAGTTTCAAAATAGGAGACAATTTCTTGTGGAATGTCATCATCATCAATGAGTTCTTCAAAGCCTTCTATGACATTAATTGGCAGAAAGGCGAGTGCAGGAAAACATCTAATCTTAAGGCTAAAATCATCATCATCATGGTATCTTTGCTTTAGACCTGCTTGTACAACTTGTTTGTAGGTATTCTGTGCTAGATGGAACAAACACGTAATATTCGCATCAGGAAACACACTTACGAAACTATTGATTGCTGCCTTTTCAAAATCCATTACCATATGTGCAGGTTCATTGTTTTGTAGTAGTTCTTTCACTTTATCAAAAAGTCGTTTGTAAGTGTTTTGAGTCTTGTCTGGAAGTAGAGCAAACTGTCGTGGAACACTGAAGTCTTTGGCTTGAATGTGAAGAGTGTATAATTGATAATATATGTTGGAACTACACTTAAATGTTCCATCTCCATCCCAAGTCTTGAATTTCTTAAGGTTCTCAAGAGCTTGATCTGTTGCAAATATTAAAATTCTTTGTGTATCGTCTATCCCACTATCATACCGGAGGAATGTCGAGCCACAATTGAGTGTAGAATACTCATTCGGAATGAGATAACCATGTCGTGTTTGTTGGATTGGAGGAGACTGGTTTTGTACTTGTCTCCAACGTCTGATACTGCGGCTTATAGATGATACCATGGGAAGTTCTGCTAAAGTACATTGATTCAAACTTGCCGTTTCACGGGATATAACGGTCCGAGAAGCATCTTGAGTAGAAACTGATTTTTCTTCTATGTTTTGCTGTGCAATTCTTGCATTTACAGTTGAAGCGGTTGCACTGTGGTTATGCTTGCCAACAGTCTTAATAATGGTATATTCTTCGTCGTCTGTATAGGTGTGTACCCTGGCTTTACACGTGCGATTCTCGCACATCCAATACTGCTTCGAACCATCAGCATTCTGTTTATGTTTGTCATAGATATAGTTTAGATCGTCAATCAGTTTTAGGTGCTCCTTTAGTATGCGGTCTACAGACAAATTCACACTTTAGTATGCGGTCTACACCAATTTGTTTTTTTAAATGTAGTTAAAGAAGGTTGAAATGACAATCTTACTTGAAAAAAATTTATTGAAAAGTTAAAAACAAAAAGTTTAAATGTAAGTATACCTTCTTAGCTTGTTTACTAATTGCTTGTTTACATCCCAATGTCAATCGCCCTTGAGGATTGGTTAGGTTTAGTCATGATATTTTCGTTAGTTTTAACGAAAATATCTTGACTAAACCTAACCAATCGTAGGTAGACCGCATACTATAGTAGCACCGGCAATTGAATTGTTTACAACTTTACTGCTTCAAATTTCTCAAGCTACTGATGTTAAACAATCATTTTGAATTTCAAGGTCAAATAGGGTCTAAGTCATGTGAGTGAGTCATTTAGCGAAAAAAAAAGAGCGGCAGAATGCGTAAGCAGGCACAAATTTAACGAAAAAAACCTGAAGACTGCACTTTGAAAAAAGTGGAGCGCGGCAGAATTTGTAGACCGCATACTAAAGGAGCATCCAGTTTTATTCTATTCCTTTTTGAAGTCAAGATGCGTAGCATATTAGCTGTTAAGGGCAAATCAGCAATTATAAAACTAAATAGAGTTAAATGGGAACAAACAAAACTGTATACAAGTTATTTGTTAACACTTGTATTTCTTAGAATCGGGCAGTATATACTGTATTTTCAATTATTTTGTACACTTGTGAGTTTTTAGAAAACACAGTTACAATCACTTTACTTGTTGTCGTGAGATTGGTACAAACGAAACTGAATATATCTAAAAAATATTAAAAACATTAAACTTTCGTATGAGCGTGGTTTGGATGTAAACCACGTGGCGTGACCAACTAACCAACTAACTAACAAACTTTTTTGAATATGGTAGCGAAGCGACCTAGTAACGAACAGACCTAGTAGCGAAATGTCCAGTAGCGAAATCTTCGGTAGCGAACTGCCCGGTAACAAACTGCCCGGTAACAAACTGCCCGGTAACAAACTGTCCGGTGACAAACTGTCCTAGCACCTTCTACATTGGTGGGTTTTTAGGCTAAAGCAGTAAAATTAAGAAGCTTTGTAGTAAAGAAGAGTTTCGGACAGTCTTCAGCAAAATGAATGACTGCACACTTTTTTTAAACATTGCTATTTAAGATATAACATAAATTAGCTACACACGATATAATTAACACGTTGGCTGCCCAGCTCAAATTTGGAAGCGAAACTTGTCTCTCCTCAGTTGCCAACTAGTTTTTTTTTAACTGCGCGCATATTACAATCCTCATTCAGTGCCGACTTAGTCTTTAGCATGAGAGGATGTATTTCTGCAATTTATTTGTTGGTGATCACCGGTGATACACTGGCCCTTCAGGAATATTTATTTTGCTAGGAGCCAGTGTATCACCGGTGATCACGATGTATTTTTCTGCTTGATTTTTATTTTTTGGTACTAAATGATTTTTCTTTTTTCAGATTGTTCTTTATTACTATAATTTAGTTTCAAAAAGACAAATATGTTCCCCAAGATGTTTTATAGCAAGCATGATATAGACGAAAATTCCAAATCTCCGTTCGGTAGTGATGATGATGTTGACGAACGCTATTCTCCATCAACTAGTGAGCTCTCTACTATTGACAGTAGTAGCTCATCCAATGAGAGTGAATGTGAAAATGAAGCCAGCCTTTCTCAAACGTCTCCAGTGACATCAACATTAGTTTCAAAGTGGAAATCACCT
Source organism: Bathynomus jamesi (assembly GCA_023014485.1). NCBI lineage: Eukaryota > Metazoa > Arthropoda > Malacostraca > Isopoda > Cirolanidae > Bathynomus > Bathynomus jamesi. The sequence continues at coordinate 37,058 of JAJOZX010018323.1, forward strand.
GCTGATGGCACCTCGCTGAAGACTTTTCAAACAGCACCAGAAGAAGAAGATTGCACGCTTTTACAGCAAGACATAAGTCCAGCAGCCTTTTATAAATTGTTTTTAACAGAAGATATTCTCGAAATAATTGTCGAAGAAACTAATCGTAATGCTCACCAAACTATTACTGCCATTCAAATGAGCAGAAGTTGTAGGCTACAAAGATGAAAAGATACCAATAAAGAAGAAATTAAAAATTTTTTTTGTTTGATCTTACTGATGGGACTTAAAAAATTTCCCAAACTTACTGATTATTGGAGCAGACATCCCGTTTTCAGAAATGATTTCTTCCCAAGTGTGATGTCAAGAAATAGGTTCCAACTCTTACTGAGGTATATTCATTTTGAAAACAATCAAGAAAATGAATTTCAATCTTCGAGACTTTACAAAGTTCAAAGAATCACAGAAAAAATTGTGTGCAATTTCAAAAAAGCAAAAAAAACCAGGTGAACACCTTGTAATTGATGATTCCATGGTAGCATTTCGTGGAAGACTGGTATTTCGTCAATATATCTCAGGGAAAGCTCATAAATACGGCATCAAAATGTTTAAATTAACTGATCCAAACGGCTACACATATGATGTGAACATCTATGATGGAACGATAGATGTACAAGATGGTGAATCACGCAAATCTACAAGCATATGTATGATGCTAACAAAAGATTATCTTGCCTTAGGCAGAACTCTAACTGTTGACAATTACTACACCTCTATAGAGCTTGCTCAAAGATGCCTCGATAATCAAACACATTTACAAGGAACATTGAGAAAAAATTACAAAGGAGCCCCAAAATTTCCACCACGAAAATGAAGAAGGTGAATGCCAAACTATGGAAGAAAGCGGCATCGTAATTGGTGTATGGAAGGACAAGAGAGAGGTAACTTTTCTCTCAACAAAACAAACAGGATCACTGAAGACAACAAACAAAAGAAACCGCAAAGGGGAAGAAATTCTAAAGCCTGATATTATCCAAAGCTACAACAAGTGCAAGCAAGGGCTTGATCTTTCAGATCAGATGTCAAGCTATTTCAACCCACTGAGAAAAACAGTGCGTTGGTTCCATAAAGTTGTCTTTGAATTGCTGCTGAATACAGCGATTGTAAACTCTTACGTATTATACAATAATCAAGAGGGGAACAGCAAGATTCAAATAGCCGAGTTCAGAAGGAGCATTATCATGGATCTTACCTCTATGAATGAGGTTGAAGGATCTAAGCAAAGTGCAAGTGCCACCAAGCATTTACTTGTCCGGGTTGAAGAGGCAAATTTATTTTTATAATTTGGGTTAATTGTACCTAAGATATGATTTTTATATGCAAAAATTTCATTTTATACCATAAAAATTACTATTTTTTTCTTTCATTATTGTCTTAATTTCTAAATAAAAAAGTATTTTATAAATATTTTCTTTTCTTTCTATAATTGAATACTTTTTGGTAAATCATGCATTTCATGGGTTAATTTTAGCTAAGCACGGTAGCCATATGAACAAAGAAAAATTTCATCCTTCTGGAGGAGCCAAATGCCAAAATAATGCTCATTATATAAGGGCCAAGAATATTATTCTATGTTTAACTTGCATGGGTTGAATGTATCACCGGTGATACACCGGCCCCTAAGTTATATAGGCCAAATGCATCACCGGTGATACATTGGCAGCCAACGTGTTAAGTTCTAAAATTACTTATATGCATTTGTATAAACCCAATATCTCTTTTCATGGGTCATCTGCGAACATCACAGAGCCCTCATGTTCACTTATTATCTAAGAGGCGTATTTTTATTTCTGTGATTTTGAAATAATCACTCCACTATTGACTTTACATTACGAAATGGGTACGTACTGGGTGTTAGTAGGTTAAATAACATCCCCTTAATCTGTTTTGTGTAAATGTATTTAAGCAGGGCTTAACTGCGTCTTTAACTGCTGACTCATTTACCTTGAAAAAATCCCTTTTGTCAGTCAAAAACTAGGTTAGCCTACCAAGTAGGTCTTAAATAGGATCACCTGACGATCAGGGCCCCCAGCCTTCTTTAGTTAACTTTATAAGGCTAACTAACGAAAATATCACGACCTAACCTAATCAATCGTGAAGGGCGTACAGTTGACCTAACGATTGGCTAGGTTAGGTCGTGATATTTTCGTTAGTTAGCCTTATAAGGCTAACTAACGAAGGCTTGGGGCCCTGATCTTCAGGTGATCCCTTAAGTATATTGGCCCATTGTTATTGCAGCTATAGGCTAAAAAGATGCTAGTACTGTAGTATTACCTATTCTTATAAAAGCAGGTAAAATTGCTTTTGCAAATTCTATGCTTGGACCTTTTTATATATATGTTTTGCTTTAAATTAACAATATAGGTACTAATTTAAATGGGTAGAAACTGATTTCAGGCAGTTTTCATTTTCTACTTCTACCAAAATCATATAATACAGTGTATGCAAGCATTTTAGACCTGTTTGTGGAATTCAGTAGTGCTGCAGAGGCGTACATTGTGATACGTTGTAGGGGGATATTAATTATTTCAAACATCATACTGTAAATTAGAGATTTTTTGATATGCCGTCTTTAGAAGGAGAAGATATTAAAAATTATATGTTAAGTTTAGGCTATCACTTATAATCAATGAGTTTGTGGAAATTCAGCTTCCCATAATTTTGTATAGAAATATCCCCATATATTTTGAGTAAGAACATTTTCTACGATTGTAACTTTTTGAATGAATGAAAACAGTTATAGAGAGAGTGCAGCGACCTTGATGAGTAACCTACACACAGTTTCTTTTCATAGGCGAAAAAGGAAAGGTGTTTTCAGCAACATCCTAATATTGTGAAACGGATATACTTCTAAAAACCTATTACTACATTTTTAATGAAATGAGAATAACCCAGGCGGCTATACTGTACTATATATTTTAGGAAAATTCGGCGTGCTTCAGGCAACAATCTTTTGGTATGGATAAGGAAAAGCAGAACCATAATGTCTTGCGGCAGAATGTGGGTAGTTTTAAATACAATTCGTCTTATAGGTTGCGTGAGTGTAGGACAAAAGCCCCCTAGGACAAAAGCCCCCTAGGAAAAATAATGGATCACCTGAAGATCAGCGCTCACAGCTTTCTTCAGTTAGCTTTATAAGGCTAACTGACGAAAATATCACGACCTAACCTAACCAATCGTCAAGGGTGTAGAGTTGACCTAACGACTGGTTAGGTTATGTCGTAATATTTTCGTTAGTTAGCCTTATAAGGCTAACTAAAGAAGGCTGGGGGCCCTGATCTTCAGGTGATCCAAAATAATAATAAGAATTTTTTTAATCATTATTTTTAGTCTTATTATTTACAGTTTATGTTTATAGTTTATGCATTTTGGCTCTCGTCATTTTCGTTTAAACTAACGAAAATATCACAACTTAACCTAACCAATCATCAAGGGCGTACAGTTGACCTAACTGGGCATTCAATTGACCTAACTGGTTAATATTGGTTATTTCACCTAAATATCTTCTGATCTTTTCAGATTAGATGTGACACCTGACTTGCCCTACCCAGCAATTTGTCCAGGGGGCATTTGTCCTAGGGGGCTTTTGTCCGGACCCGAGGTTGCGTAGGCCGTAGCTACCGTTGACGGATTACTTCCTGTTTTATAACTAGACACTAGGCCTACATGGAAAAGGTCTTTCTGTTTCATAATAAATACATATGACTAATGTGGTGGCTAACTAGAAAGTGGCGGTACTTGTAGGTTATCTCCCCCCAACCAATTTTGACAGAATATTTTCGTTAAAACTAACGAAAATATCATGACTTAACCTAACCAATTATCAAGGGCGTACAGTTGATCTATTAATTATTAATTATAACATTGTTTCTGGAATAGTATTTACTATTTACTAATAGATCAACTGTACGCCCTTGATAATTGGCTAGGTTAAGTCGTGATATTTTCGTTAGTTTTAACGAAAATATTCTGTTAAAATTGGTGTGGGGGTGGGGGGGGAGATAACCTACAAGTACCAAAGTGGCTAAATTTCTTTCTGCTTCACTAAATTATGCATAAGTGTGACGATTATTCACAATTTTATATATAAATATACTGTATCTTGTTTAAATCCGTATCTGCATGTAATATCCCGTGGTTCAGCGCCCTCGTAAAGCTGTAAGCCCCCTCTGTCATATGCCCTTGGATGTCGCGATTTTATGTTTGGATCTTTTTTATATATATTTTGCATATGGTTTCCATATATAGAATTTTTACATATAGAACCTACATATAACCCATGTAGTGGTGGCTTCCATGGAAGGTGATTGGAAGATCAGCGTAGACCTAAACGCATAGAGCCTAGTGTCAGTTTTACGTAACCCCATATTTACATTTACATACTGAATCAAATGATTTTTCATAGTTTTAGTAAAAATTAACCATTAGGTTTATAATTGGAGTTCAGTTGGGTGATGCTGAAGGAGTTACCAATTAATGAAAATGAAAATGAATGAATGAAAATGAAAAGGTTTATTGGCAGACTATAGTCCATATGACAAATATTATTAATACAATGACAGTTCATACACTAAGGATAGAAATATATACAATTGATTAGAAATAATACTGCACTGTCGAAGTTAAGTGGAGCTACAGACAGACGTTTTCGTACCAACAAGTCCATAGCTTACAGGATAAATGGCAGGACTCAGGGATAGCTTGGATGATCGGGTTGGTTGATTTTTTAATTCTTTGCATTAGACTGTGTTGAGCACGTCTTGTTACCTCCGGGAAGCTCGGGACATTGTGGGTAGCAAACATTTGCGAAGCTGAGCATCTCGGGGGTAATTTATGTAAGAGTCTAAAAGACCTGTTGTACAGTAAATTTAGGGTTCTGCCAGACCCTTTTTTATAATTCACCCAGAGTTGCTGACCGTATATATTACTGCAGAAAGTACGAAAGAGTGTGTCTTTAGCTTCACTTGTACAGAAACGAAAATTCCTTATGGTCATATTCGCTTTAGCACACAGGCTTCGAGATTGTTTTCTTATATCCGAGTCATCACTCAAGGAGCTAGTAATAGTTTGACCGAAATACTTAAACTCTTGTACTTCCTCAATTACTTCACCGTTCATTTTAAACCTTATATCAGCTGGCTGATTACAGCTTTTAGGATGAAATTGCATAACCTTAGTTTTTGTAACATTAAAACGAATATCATGTTTCTGCGAATACACTTCACAGACATTTAGTGGCCGATCCAGACCTTTAACAGAAGGACTTATTAACACCATATCATCGGCATAAACTAAGTTATTTATCCTTGTTTTATCTATACAACATCCTACTGTTGCCTCATTAAGTGAAGCAATTAATCCGTCGATATACACATTAAACAGCATAGGGGAGAGCAAGGAGCCTTGTCTCACCCCGCAAGAGGAGCCAAAACACTCGGATAGTACATTGCCCCACCTAACAGTGAAAGATTGGTGGGAATACCAAAATTTCAATAAATTTAATATGTACATGGGAACCTTCCTGTCTTCTAGTCTTGCAAATAAAATATTGTGGTTCACCCTATCATATGCCTTACTTATATCAAGGAAACAGCTATAAATGGTTGAATTACTGTCAATGTATTTAGATATTGTTTCTTTAAGTACATAGCTACACAGGTCAGTTGAGTGGGACCTTTTAAAGCCAAACTGATTAGGAGATGTCCATAGGAAATCATTTAATCGGAGTAACAAGAGTTTTTCTAGTAGTTTCGAGAAGCAGGAAGCGACAGCAATAGGCCTGTAATCATTTATGATTGCTGGACAGAATGTCTCCGTACTTATTTTTGACCAGGGGCAAGATATATAACCTCATGAACTCTGCAGGGATATAGCTATGAACAAGCATGGCTGATAGGAGCAATGATATATGCAGACATACTACGTCATTTGCATATTTTAAGTGCTCATTCGATAAGTCATCTACCCCTGACGCAGAACCAGTCTTTAACTCTTTAATTAACCTCTTTACGTCTGAAAATGATATCAAAATATTTTCCCTTGTCCCTCCCACAATCGTTTCGCTGCAATCTATCTTAAGATTATCCCTACTCACACTATTAAGAATGTTAGAGTAGTGGTATTTCCACAACTTTGCAATTTCATGCTCCCCCGACACCCCATCGATTGTCGGAGGGGGGACATTTTTGACACCCGTTTGATTCTTAACAAATTTCCAAAATTTGTTATTATCGTTATTTATGCGAGCTTCACAGGCTTTTGATGCTCGAATAGACTCTTCTTCCTGTTTACATCGCCTTATGGCCGCCTTATACTGACCCCGACTTCTACACATATTTATGTATACTGGTCCTAATCTGGGTCTACCATGAAAGCACCACAAATCATAGGCGTCTTTCGATTCCCTCTTCAGGGGGGCAATAAAATCACTCCATCCAGGAATAACCTTAGTATGATAGTTGTAAGATTTAATCAAGGGGCTTCCTGCTTCTCTTAGCAGGGATATTATCTTACTATAATACCTATCTATGAGTTTACAGTGAGAATCATTTGAGCAAGGATTATTACAGCCAAGGTGCAAAATTTCTAAATTATTAATGTAAAATCTTCAGTGATTAGGGGGAATTCATTAAATAATAGGTTTGCAATCGACCTTCACTTGTTGTAATGCAATTATATGCATATTTATAGATCCTGAAAATAAAATTTTCCATATTTCTGAAATGCCTAATGAAATGTTTAATGAAATGACGAACAATGAAATGTCTAATGCAGGAAAGGGTACTTTCCTTTTATCCCGGACCCCAGACTTTTTGCCAGTTACCAGACTTCAATTTTGACAGAATATTTTCGTTAAAATTAACGAAAATATCATGACTTAACCTAACCAATTATCAAGGGCGTACAGTTTACCTAACCGGGCATTCAATTAGCCTAATTAGTTGGTAGGGTTATGTTAAGTCCTGATATTTTCGTTAGTTTTAACGAAAATATTCTGTCAAAATTGAAGTCTTGCAAATGGCAAAAAGTCTGGGGTGGCCGGGATAACAGGAAAGTACCCAGGAAAGTTTGAAGAGTTTAAATTTAAATATGAGTTTATTTAGGATTAAATTAAAAGATTTGTTTCGCAGCATCTCTCTCCTAAAATTTTTTGACTTTCAAATTATATTCATTTCTTCTTGTAATTGACTCTGTATACTATGTATCCTAAATGCTTTAGAGAATGATAGGTTTGGGGCACGGACAAAAACTCACCGGACAAAAACTCACCATTTAAATGCAAAAAGAGGACAAAAACTCATCAGACACATGTTTTTGCGAAATACATACACTCTAGTCTAGATTTTAAGATCTTAAGAGCTCAAGATTTTAGACTCATTGTAGATAATTACTCTTCATCTTTCAAATTGTTCATCTTTCAAATTGTTCATCTTTCAAATTGTTCATCTTTCAAATTGTTCATCTTTCAAATTGTTCATCTTTCAAATTGTTCTGTTTTTAACCAACCAACCAATATTAATTTTTCACCAACCCACCAATCTTTCATTATAAATTAATGCCCAGTTAGGTAAATTGAATGCCCGGTTAGGTCAACTGTACCCCCTTGACGATTGGTTAGGTTAAGTCATGATATTTTCACATTATATATATATATATATATATATATATGAGAGAGAGAGAGAGAGAGAGTTACAAGGAGTTACAAGGAAAAGAAGTATCTCAAAAGGCCTTGCGGCCCATACCGAGGAGGTACCAACGAAAACAAGGGGAAAATTTTCTACACACTTAAATAGTGTGCAGGATTTGGTCTAACCTTTTCTTGAACTGATCCACAGAGGAACTGTTCACAACTTCCGAAGGTAACCTGTTCCATGTGTCACAGATCTTATACGTAAAGTAATTCCCACACACACTAGTCCTAAACCGTTTCAAATCCAACTTCCAACCATTGTTGCGAATTGGGTTATCATTTAAACTAAACATATTTCTAAAATCGACATCGTTCAACCCGCGTAAGAGCTTGAAAACCTCGATCAGTTGACCGCGCAGCCTCCGAGTTTCAAGCGAAAACAAGTTCAGGGCGCGTAACCGTCGATTGTAGCCCATATGCCTAACGGAAGGGATTAACTTTGTGGCCCTCGCCTGCACTCGCTCCAGCCTCTCAATATCTTTCCTGAGGGTGGGCGACCAGAACTGCACAGCATACTCCAGGTGCGGCCGAACAAGGGAATTGTACAGTGAGAGCACAGTCTCCTTGTTCCGAAACTGAAATTGCCTCCTGATATAACCCAATAGTTTCTGGGCTTTCTTTTCCACCTCTACACAGTTTCGTAAACTTAAGGTCGCTGCTAATTAGCACACCCAAGTCCTTTTCTAAATCAGTCACCTCGATATTACTACCCAACATCGAGTAGTCCGACTTGGGATTGGCGTAGCCAATGTGCATCACTTTGCATTTACCCAAGTTAAACGGCATTTGCCATTTTTCGGACCATTCTCCTATCCTACCTAGGTCCGCACGCAGTTCCTCGATCGCTTCGGGCGTCCCAACATTGGCCCCAAGCTTGGTGTCATCAGCGAATTTGGCGATCCGACTGACGATGCCACCGTCGATATCATTTATGAAAATAATAAACAACAGTGGCCCTAAAACGGAACCCTGAGGAACCCCACTAGTGACCGAGGCCCAACCCGAACTAGCCCCTTTAATTACCACCCTCTGCCGCCTATTCCTCAGCCAGTTTTCAATCCACCTACCTTTTTCCCCACCGATACCCAGCGCGCGCACTTTCGCCATTAGCCGGCGGTGAGGTACCTTATCAAAGGCTTTCTGAAAGTCGAGATAAAGTATATCAATCGCCCTACTCTTATCGTACTCACTCAACATGACGTGGAAAAACTCGAGCAAGTTGATGAGACACGACCTATGCCGTCTAAACCCATATTGGGAGTCCCAAAGCAGCTTGTAGGAATCCAAATGGTCAACGATCCTATCAGCTATTATCCCTTCTAATAATTTACTTACAACTGAAGTGAGACTAATGGGACGATAGTTCCCTGGACTTTCGTGATCCCCTTTCTTAAAGATAGGGGTCACGTTGGCTTCCCTCCAGTTACCAGGCACCTGGCCCATCTCCAACGATTTGTTGAAGACTGTAACCAGGTGGGGAGCCACCTGGTCGCGCACTTCTCGCAACACTCTGGGGAGAAACTGGTCTGGCCCAGGAGCCTTAAACGCGCTCAGTTTGTCTATTTTATCGGCAACGACTGTCGCGGTACATCTAAAACTATCCAGGCAAGCACCTTCGTGCCTCACGCCTGGCTCGGGGATGACGCGGGTATCCTCCCTGGTGAACACTCCCGCAAAGTACTCATTAAGCACATGAGCGATGTCCGCGTCGGAGGTCCGCAGAACGCCGCTTCTAATGGGTTTTCTACTATTAACATAACTGAAGAACTCCTTAGGGTTCCCCTTGCAGAGGCTTGCCACCCGTAGTTCTTCGTTACGTTTCGCTAGCCTAACCTTCGCCTTCACTTCCCTACACAGGCGGACATACGCTTCAGTGTTCGCGTGGGAACGATTGGCCTTCGCCCTCCTATACGCTACTTTCCTATTTCGGATAGCCGAAGCGATGTCACGATTGAACCACTTCGGCTGCGTTGAAGCAGGGGTGACCGGTTTTGAGGGTATGGCAGCAGACTGCAGCACCATAAACTCGTCCCGGAATGCACTCCACACTCCCTCAACATCGCTGCCAACCTCTAACCCCATCTCTCCTACGCTATCCCTGAGGCTAACAAAGTTCGCCCGCCAGAGATCGAGCTTACTGCCTCTCGAGTTACTACGCTTCACCCGAGGGACGCACACACGGAACCTAATAAGACCGTGATCACTCCCGCCCAATGATTCGTCAACGGTGAGGCCAGTGACGAGGTTGTCTTCGGTCGTGAATACTAAGTCTAGAACGCTTTCGCCTCGTGTAGGCTCGTTGACCCACTGAGTGAGGAAGTTCTCATCAGCAAAGTCAACTAGCCTCCTCCCTTCAGCATCGGCAATCCTGTTTTCCCACTTTATGCCGCGACAGTTGAAGTCTCCTAAAACTACACACACTCTATCCCCTAGCAGGCTACTGAGTTCGGTGTACAGGGCTGTATCCTCCTCGAGGAGGAGATGCGGAGGTCTGTACACCAAGATTAACCTATAGTTCGTCCCTCCCACGTTCAGATCGACGCCAAGCAGCTCCCGTTCCGACCGGAACTCGCAGTCAACCGGACTCAACGTGTCTCTGACGTATATTAGTATCCAACCCCCCTCCCCACGGGTGCGGTCTTTGCGAAACATTCTATACCCGGGAATTTCGAACTCCCCAACGTAGTCCCTACGATCAGTATGAATCCAGGACTCGGTGATAGCAACGATATCCTGGTATTCTGATGCTAAGAGCGCCCGTAGCTCGCCAAACTTGTTCCTGATCGACCTAGCATTAAAAAGCATTGCACGGAGGGAGCCTCCCCTATTCTGACCGCCCCCTAGCACGACCCGTTTCCCGAACAGCCAGGGCTGTCGGGAGTTGAAGAGCCCCTTACTAACGACGGGACAATCTCCGTAGGAGCCTGAGCCCCCTCCAACGTGGAAGGAGAGTCACTACCTGCTGTTGGAGGGGGACTAACTACCTGCTGTTGGAGAGAGAGAGAGAGAGAGAGAGAGATTGTTATTAGTACGAAATTTCTTATTGTGACGTTTCCTCTGTCCAGATGTGTACTCCATCTTACTGGAGATATTCGTATCTCAAAACTCTACCGTTCTTGATAAATCGGTTGTGCCTGTTTGTTATGATGTCAAGTGATATTACTTAATATACATTTTATAATATTTTATAGTAATTTTAAATATTTTTAAAACCTTGCAGCGACCTGAGCTGTTTTACGATCTACGAATCGTTTAATTTTTAATTAAGAAAATTAAACCAGAAGTTTAGAGACAAAACGCTGGATTAGGAATCGATTCCTCAAAACAGTGTTTTGTTTAATTCAAGAATAGTCGTAAAGGAAATTTACTTTAGCTGAAAATAGTGTTTCTCATACTTTAGAGCAGGGGTTCCCAAATTGTGTTCCGCGGAACACTTCTCACGGTATACAAGTGTTCCGCGGAACACCAATTTGGGAACCCCTGCTTTAGAGAAATCCAGAGTAATAATAATAATAATAATAATAATAATAATAATAATTTGACAGCGATCTAAATTGAATATCTACACCCAGCTAGTTGACGCTACTTCGTAGTTAGAAAAGCGCTGTCACTGCCAATGCATCATTGGCTCTTCACAGATAGATTTGAGGTGTTAAGCAGCGACGGGTCTGTTAAATTTCTGGAAGGAAGACCCTCATCTTCCACGTTTAGATGATATAGCAACTCGTACAGAGCTGGACCCCACATGAAGCTGTAGGTCCTCTCTGCCACATGACCTTTGTCGTCATGAAGGAGATTAAACAGTCCCAGAACATTTTTAATGCATGAAGGAGGGGGCCAAAGCTGATTAATGTAGTAAGCTGAAGTTATTAATAATAACATTATATTCACTTCTTTTTGTAATGGTTAATTTTCTCATGATAATGTATTTTATTTGCTAAACTCAGTTTAGTTTTACATTATTTTATACTATTTTTACATCTTGGAGAAGAAATTTAGCGTCAAATAAGTTTACTAAAAAGGCAATCTTAATAAAGTATAGTTTTGCATTTAAGAAAAACGATATTATCTTAATCATGTATATATATATTGCAGAGTGTGTGTGTGTGTGTGTGTGTGTGTTGTCTAAGGCAAATGGTTGTATTCTCTGGCTGTTTTGACTGGCGGGGATACTGAAGCCAACTAAAAAGGCCACATTTTACTTTAAGAATTTGATGCGAGTGATGGTAGCGGTCCAATTAGCCTATATATGTTTATGGCGACTGGTTGCTTACCCTCTAAAAAGACTGCCTGACAGCCGATTACGCCGTACGATTGGCTGTGGCATGGCTGACATCTAAACCAACTGTCTGAGATGGGGCTGTATATGAAGCGTTATGCAAGGTATTGTAAGGGCTTGCATGTATTTTGTTATAATAGAACTGCTTTAATTCGACGTGTACGTTGTATTGAGATGTGGCTATGTGTAATTGCGAGGTATTCTAAAGGTTCGTTTTTTGGGACAGAACTACGTTAATTCACTGTGCGTTTTGAGGCAAGGCGATGTTAGTTTATATGTACGTAAATAATTGCCATATACGACTGGTTGTGAGGTGAATGGCTGCCTTCTAAGCCTGATGGCTGTGATGCTGAAGAC
>JAJOZX010018324.1:0-40156 GCA_023014485.1 Bathynomus jamesi
CAACATAAAACGAATTGAAAGGGTCCAACTTTAATCCCACTGAACAATAAATATGCATCGAGGTCAGCCAACTTATCTTGTTAGCAAAAAACTAAAGGCAGGCATGAAATAAACGCATGCAGAATGTCATACAAAGGCAGTTTTCCTATCAGAGAATATTAAAACTTCAATCACAGCCCGAAAAGCAAACATATTGTATAGATGAAACGCTATTTTCTCTTCTATCTGAAAAAAAAGACAAAAAAAAAGAAACTCTTTCCTAATATACATAAATTCTTCCATATAACATATATACCGTTTTGTTATTAAAGTTTTATGCATTCCATTTGCATACTAATACTTCCATCTTTGGTCTGTTTTCGTTTTTGTTCGCAAAAAAGAAAAAGAAAATATATATATATATATAGATATATATATATATATATATATATATATATATATGTATATATATATATATGTGTGTGTGTGTGTGTGTGTGTGTGTGTGTTATAGTAAGATTGTGAAAATGGTAATTTCACTCAGGGACTTCAGGTTAGGTTAGGTTAGGCTGGGAGAACAGAAAATATGTTTCTGTCCCTCCCAGGGTTAGGTTAATTTAGTAACTTCCTGAAGTCCCTGAGTGAAACAATAATTACGTGAAAATACTGAAAATTTCAGGGATTTCATGAAATCACTAGTTTCACAATCTTACTTTAACATATATATATATATATATATATATATATATATATATATATATATATATCAGGGTGGGCGGAAAGTAGCTCCCTATTTTGGATTGGTAAAAAATACGTATATTATCCATTTATTTCAGAAGAAATAATATGAAAAGGTAGGCATACATGGTAGGTTTTCTCTAAAATTCAATGTGGGCTCCAACTCTTTCCACCAGCTTCTGGAGCCGCCCAGGAATGGCGTCCACTGACTTTAGCAGGAACTCCGGCGGGATGGAGGACATGACTTCCCGAATTCGGTCCTCCAGTTCTTCCAATGTCCTCGGTTTGGTGCGGTAGACTTCTTCCTTACCCACCCCCAAAGAAAGAAGTCGCACGGTGTCAAGTCGGGCTCCTGGCTGGCCATTGATGTGGACCACGACGACCCATCCAACGCCCAGGGAAGTGGGCATCCAGCCACTCACGGACAACAAGAGCGAAGTGCGGAGGGCGCCATCTTGCATAAATATCAGATCGTCGATGTTCTCCCATGTGCTGACAACCGGCCAGACCTCGTTTCGCAACATAGCAAGGTACCGCTCAGCATTCATGGTGTTGCGCAGAAGGAACGGGCCCACAACCTGATCTGAGGTCATACCACACCACACCGTTACACTGAACCGATTCTGCCGTTTTTCAGCGGTAACCATGGGATCCTCTCCTGCCCAGTAGTGGCAATTGTGCCTGCACCGTCTCCTGGGCCCTGGATGTCGAAGGGCGACCACATCTTCGAACATCTGCCACAGACCCCGTGGTCATGAGCTTCGAGTGGCAGTTCTTGATTGTTTTCGGGTCCACTTGGGCACGTGGTCCGTGAATGGCCCGCCACCATCTTTGAACTCGAACGACAGATTGCCAAACTTCGTACCGTGCGCCAACTGGGCACGCTCCTGCATGTTAAACGCTCAGCCATGTTACCCTTCAATCTGAAATGAAAAAAAAAATGAACGTTACAATTGTACCACTTTAGAGAACACAAAGAGAACACTTTAGAGAAAAAAGATTACCGTTACAATTGTACCACTTTAGAGAACACACCATAACAATATACAATACAATCACAATTTATACATAATTTATATGTAATTTAAATTAGGGAGCTACTTTCCGCCCACCATATATATATATATATATTAGGCCTAGTTATTAACCACTTTGATGGTACCGGTTACACTGTTTACAAATTTTGAAAAAGTTTGTACTTCGGAGATAAAATGTGTTTCCTATTATGGATTTTGGTAGGTGTGTCCACAGGATAAGCGGTAGCTGCAAATATATATTTTATATATATATATATATACACAGGGTGGGCCGAAAGTCTGGATCCATAGGAAAATATTTATTTTAATACATAAATTACAACAAATGGTAAATAATTAAAATGAATATCAACTTTAACTCGTAAATGCGTATCCGTGATACTGTACAGTAGTTCGTACTCCAGTATAAACTCAAATACTTTTTTATTTCAGCCCAGAAATGGCTTCGAATCTAACAACAGAAGACCGGGTAGAACTTGTGCTCATGTACGCAAGACAGGGCGCGACACACAGAGAAGTTGCTACCGAATTCAATAGAAATCATCCTGATAAGCATCCAGTAACACATGCGACTGTTGGCAAGTTGTTTAACGTTTCAAAGAAACAGGAAGTGTACATGATCGACGGCGTTCTGGTTGTCCAAAAACTGCAACTGATGAAAATACCTCTGCAATGGTATGTGAAACTTTAACGAATAGTCCAGTAAAGTCAACAGAAGAATTATCAAATGAAACAGGCATCTCTCGAGAACGTCAATTCGAAGAATTATTAAAAATCATAAATTCCATCCTTAAGTGTCTCGATGTCAGAGGCCGCCAATTTGAGCATTTGTTATAATTTGTTGTTTATACTGGAGTACGAACCACTGTACAGTATCCGGATACGCATTTACGAGTTAAAGTTGATATTTATTTTAAGTATTTACCATTTGTTGTAATTTATGTATTAAAATAAATATTTTCCTATGGATCCAGACTTTCGGCCCACCCTATATATATATATATATATATATATATAATATATATATATATATATATATATGATGAATAAAACCACGAAGGAAAGGAAACACAAAATGGTGCTCAAGCGCTTTCGTCTAATGACATCCTCAGGAACACTGAAGTACATAAAAGGGTAACAGCCTATATATAGGTTACAGAAAGAAAAAAAAAAGAAAAATAATACATACATACATACACACACACACACACACATATATATACATACATATATATATACATATACATACATACATATATATATATATATATATATATATATATATATATATATATATGCAATAAAAGAGAAGTAAAAATAAAAATTAAAAATTAAAAATTAAAGGATTATCAGTGAGGCGTACAGATTTGTAAGGAATAATATCGATTTTTAGCACAAGATCAAATGGATTATAAAAATACAAATTTATATTGGAAAACTGCCCGGGTTTTAACACTCTGCCTATGGTCAGGTTTCGATATATATAAAAATAAAATGCAAATTAAAAGTTAATAAAGTAGCAGACAAGTTTACCAAAGATTTAGTGTTCTACCCTTCTTATCTAAATCTGTTTGGAAGGAATTCAAAATAACAGGATCGAGTTGAAAAGACCTTTGCTTGTTGAAGTTATTTGAAAGTTGGATAATGGCAGACTCAAGAATATTTCTATTAACAATGTTGCTAGAATGGAATAAAACTGAAGCATTATTCCAATCAATACAGTGGGCTAACTCTGACAAATGGACAAAAAGGGCACTGGACAACTGTCCTGTTCTAACGGAATATTGATGCTGTTTTATACCTGTGTGCAAATCCTTTCCCGTCTGACCTATGTAAAAGGAATCACATTGTTTACAACCAATTTTATAGATAATGCCTGAATTATTGGTAGGGCTATTTTTTACTGTGATATTTTTCACAATATTGTTATATGAAAATACTACATTAATATACAAAAGTTTAAGTACATTAGCAATGCCTAAAAAGCCCGGGAAAAATGGAAGTACTAAAATATTTTTTGACAAAGTACGAGTGTTATTATTGACACGATAGAAAGTTCGTTTGCCTTGTTGAGACAAGATTCCATAAACGCAGATGGATAACACAAATCACTTCCAATACCGTTGATTTTTTCCAATTCGGCATCGATGTATTCCGGACTGGCGATCCTAAGGGCGCGGAGAAACATTGATGAAAAAATGGCCTTCTTAGTGGGGGTGTCATGTCCCGAGTAAAAGTGTACGTAGGACAAATTGTTTGTTGTTTTCCGATAAATACTAAACTTAAAACCTGGGCTTTCCCTATGTACACGCACATCCAAAAGGGATTGAATTGTCTTGTTCCACTTCTAAAGTAAACTTAATGGAGGGGACTTGATCATTTAACTGAGGAGGAAGTTATCCAGGTCACGATTCATGGGCCAGATACACAAAATATCGTCGACGTACCGCAACCACGGGATGCCAACCCCCAGGATTCTCGGAATATAAGTAATTTCGAAAAACTCCATATAAATATTGGAGAGGAGGGGCGATAAGGGGTTGCCCATGGCCATCCCAAAAACTTGTTGATAATACTCGTTATTGAAAGTGAATTTACAGTCTTTGATGCAAAGCTTAATAAGTTCCAAAACAATGTGTGAAGGTAGTGGCAGGTCATACTTATGTAATTCTTGGGAGAGAAAGTCAAGCATATCGTCTATCGGCACTTTTGTAAACAATGAACACAGGTTTTAAGTTTAGTATTTATCGGAAAACAACAAACAATTTGTCCTACGTACACTTTTACTCGGGACATGACACCCCCACTAAGAAGGCCATTTTTTCATCAATGTTTTTCCGCGCCCTTAGGATCGCCAGTCCGGAATACGTCGATGCCGAATTGGAAAAAATCAACGGTATTGGAATTGATTTGTGTTATCCATCTGCGTTTATGGAATCTTGTCTCAACAAGGCAAAACGAACTTTCTATCGTGTCAATAATAACACTCGTACTTTGTCAAAAAATATTTTAGTACTTCCATTTTTCCCGGGCTTTTTAGGCATTGCTAATGTACTTAAACTTTTGGATATTAATGTAGTATTTTCATATAACAATATTGTGAAAAATATCACAGTAAAAAATAGCCTTACCAATAATTCAGGCATTATCTATAAAATTGATTGTAAACAATGTGATTCCTTTTACATAGGTCAGACGGGAAAGGATTTGCACACACGTATAAAACAGCATCAATATTTAGTTAGAACAGGACAGTTGTCCAGTGCCCTTTTTGTCCATTTGTCAGAGTTAGCCCACTGTATTGATTGGAATAATGCTTCAGTTTTATTCCATTCTAGCAACATTGTTAATAGAAATATTCTTGAGTCTGCCATTATCCAACTTTCAAATAACTTCAACATAAGCAAAGGTCTTTTTCAACTCGATCCTGTTATTTTGAATTCCTTCCAAACAGATTTAGATAAGAAGGGTAGAACACTAAATCTTGGTAAACTTGTCTGCTACTTTATTAACTTTTAATTTGCATTTTATTTTATATATATCGAAACCTGACCATAGGCAGAGTGTTAAAACCCGGGCAGTTTTCCAATATAAATTTGTATTTTTATAATCCATTTGATCTTGTGCTAAAATCGATATTATTCCTTACAAATCTGTACGCCTCACTGATAATCCTTTAATTTTTAATTTTTAATTTTTATTTTTACTTCTCTGTTTATTGCATATATATATATATATATATATATATATATATATATATATATATATATATATATATGTATGTATATGTATATATAGATATGTATGTATATATGTGTGTGTGTGTATGTATGTATGTATGTTATTTATTTTTCTTTTTTTTTTCTTTCTGTAACCTATATATAGGCTGTTACCCTTTTATGTACTTCAGTGTTCCTGAGGATGTCATTAGACGAAAGCGCTTGAGCACCATTTTGTGTTTCCTTTCCTTCGTGGTTTTATTCATCATAAATATTTTTCACGTGTTACTTTCGTGAAATAATTTTCATATATATATATATATATATATATATATATATATATATATATATATTAGGGTGTCCCAGCCTCACATGTGAAAATAAAAACTTGCAAGAGTCAAATCGTACACCCCTTTAATTAATTACACTTGAAGAAAGGAAAAAATGGGCGAAATTTCATTGGCCTATTAGGAGGGGAAGGGTCCCCTCATTGACCTTCTTTATTCGACCCTATATGAACAAACGTAAATGCTCAGCATTAATCATTCTAGAATGGAAGAATGAAATGTAAATTCTTTCTAATGACTAAATTAAAGGAAATGGAAATTCTTCCTAATGGCACATTTCATTTCGGGGGACAGAGGATCTTTTTGTCTGCTGAGGGGAACTGCTGGCGGTGGTATTCGACGACTTGGTACACGAGCTGCTGTTCCTCCTCATTTTTTGTCAGGCCCTCGTTGAAATCTTCCGCCAGTTTCACCGCCCATTCTGCTGCGTCATTCACAGACTTCAACGATGGTGCACATCCTTCGAGATCTTTGGGGGTTTTTGGAGCCGGCAGCTTCAGGCAATGAAAAAGGTTTTGAGTCCTTTTCGTGACCAAGGTGCTCAAATCCGACCGTCTCACGGTCAAGACACTTTCCCTCCAGCTGACGCAGATCTTTTGGGTTTTCAGTCTTCTTGTGCAGGTTTTGGAGCATGGCCGTCTTCTCTGCATCGGTGGTTTTGGAGGAGAACATAGCGAGTCCGGCTAAATCTTCGCTTAGGTACCAGAAGTGGCCCCGGAATTTCATCAATGCGGCGGTACCTACATCATGATCCACCGCCTTGTACCTCTCTAGGTCCTCCAACAGCTCCAGGTCATTGACGGGCGCGTCCGCCGTCAATGGAGCCTCGAACCACCTCTGGAGGTAGATGGTGACGGCAAAGACGTTTATCCTGCGTAGTGACCGGACCTTATGAGCGGTCAGGTGGAATTGGCTTCGGAAGATGAACATCTTAAGACAGTAAATGCCTTTGGCCATCCACCTGGCCCGGTGGTATGCTCCAGGACGATTGTACCGGAGATCTCATTTGCCATGACCATCGAGGAAGACCAGAGCGAGGATCAGGAACTCCCGGTAATCGTCTCTTGGGTGGCCAACTTCAAGCTGGTCTTCAATGAAGTGGACAATCTGCTCTTTTTTTCAACGCCACCCATTCCGAAAGGATGTCGCTTGGGCCATCGCCGTTGAACGGAGAAGCCTGCTTCTGGTCGATGAACTCCCATTGGGATTTGAAGTGAGCGAACAGCGCAATTTCGGGGCCAGAAGACCTGAAGAACAGGTCAAAGACTGAGGTGATTACCAATTACATCATGTGGTGTCTGCAAGCCAGGAAAAGAACGCGGCAGTCCATTTGGTCCTGGATAATCGTACAAGCGCCGCTGTGAATACCGGTATTCGCCGCTGTTGTGTCGAAGCAGAGACCGGCAATCCATGGTTGAACTTGCGGGCAATCATCCAGCACCTTCAGAACAGCTCCAGCCATCCGCTGTCCCGTGCTGTCAGGGATTTTTGGGATCGCCAACAACTTCTCAAGATTCTTCCCGCTGACCAGCTGGTATGCGATCTGATTTCCCTCCATCCGAATCAGGGAGGAGTTTGCCATCAAAGTGGACGACAAGCGGCGTATCAGGATTGAACTCGGTCATGATTCTGGCTGCCAAGTTCTTCCTGGACTTTTGCCATGAACGGTGAAGACTTGATTTGGACAAGGTGACTGAGGATAACTCAACTCCTGCTGCAGCGAGTGCTGGAGCCACAATGTGCATCGCTTGGCGTACTGAGGTTCCAGTTCGATCTAGGGCTGCAGCAAAATTGGGATATTGGATGATCCTCCTTGCCGACACTTGGCCGTCCTTGGGAGCGGATCGAGGAGCCGAAGGACCAGGAGAGGAATATTGGACATCATCATTGGATGCTTCGGCCATGGACTCCGAAGAAGAAGACCCACTTTTCACCGTTCCTTTTGCTTGCAGTGAGTCCATCTCTTCGCGGCTTTTCTTCTTCCTCTTCTCTTCAGCTGCTCAGCATTTCTCCCGCTCCGCTGCCCTGCGAGCAAACTCCAGGTCCTCTCCTCCGATGTACATCTTCCGCACGGTTCGCTGGTCATTCAGAAAGTCTCGATCTTCGGGGACTTTGATGAGTTTCATGGCATTGGCATGAGCTGTTTCGAACAGTGTATTCAGGTTGGCTTGGAATCCCTTTTCCCGCTCCAGTAGCTTCTCTCTCCCACGGTTTCGGTTTCTGGCAACCTTCTCGTAGTCCGTGGAGAGGGCCTTAATCCTCTCGACGCACTTGGGCTTGTGGGAGGTTGGAATAGATGCCCGAGCCCACACCGCCATAACCTCATCAGCTACCACATTGGCAGCTTCCGCTGTGGATGTTTTTTTCTTCCGAGTGAAGAACAACAGACATCGAAGAACATCTCCCACTGTCGGGAGTTGACAGCGTTTCCAGGGGTTCATTTCGCAACACCCCCACCAACCACACAGTCTCCTGCTTTCTTGTATCCATAACCTGAAAAGAAATATGCTACAATTAGTATAAGGTAGAGAGTAGCCGTTCAGCAATAGTAACACATGGTTTGAGGGGACCCTTAAAATTAAAACACGAATGAAATTCATCTTGCTGGCATGTTTTCACGAGTGGAAGAATTAGGGCGGTGTGCATGACAAACTTCAGGAACAAAAAAAATTGGGACACTCTAATATATATATATATATATATTATATTATATATATATATATATTATATATATATATATTCAAAGTGTGAATAATTTTTCTGGATATCTGTCTTGTTTTTTAACTGAATAACGACTTTTCTGCTCTAGAATCACAAGCTTTGATTGGTCAAACGGAGAAGCGATTCTTAAAGCTTTAAATTTGTTGCAGGATTAGCAGTCAAAAGAGAAATCCATCCCTCTTTACTTTATGCTCGCGCGCGCGCGCGCGCGTGTGTGTGTGTGTGTGTGTGTGTGTGTGTGTGTGTGCGTGCGCGCGTACAAGCGAATGGCATCATTTAATATCTATTATAATGACATATCTCTCAGAGGTGGTTCTCCTTGAAAAATGAAGTGGGTTATGAAGAACAGAACTACGTAATACATTTCCTTGTTAACGTCATTATTTCGTATAAAGCTTTAGGAATATAAATAGCATTAGCAATCTGTACGTAATATATGATTCTCGTCAGGCAGAAAAGAGAGAGAGAGACACCAGTTTCTGCTTCATTCTACGCAATAGTTCGTTTCCATCATAATTTGTTATCGAATCGAAAATCTAAAGCAATTTTATAACAATTTACCTCGCCTGTTACTGTGATAAATGATAGTGATTAGCGATTCTAAAATTTTTACTTCATCGCAACAGACAATATAGAATTTAAGAGATTTATTAGTGAACAATTTAATTAAGATCAACGGAATGGTAAAAAGAAAGTAGGATTTATGCCTTCGGATTTAAGGAATTTAAAAACGTCTTCATTGAAGGAAAGACACTTAGGAATTATTGATTGATCTTGAACGGCTAAACAAATTAATTATCATACAATTCATGTTTTCGTAGATAAGTCATTATTAATGGGTTTCATTATAGTAGTATTTGTGAAACGTAAGTTTATTTAATATTCACTTCTTTCTTAATTCATCATACGTCTAAACCTATTTATCTATCCATCCTATGACCATTTGGAGTTCAGTTATTTGCTTTTAATGACGTCGGTATCAACATAATATCTGAAAATTTATTTAAACACAGCTTGGTGATTTAAGAAGTCTTGTTTGGTAGTAAGTTAATCGGAAGTGAGGGATTGCAAAGCTGGCAGATACTCCAGAGTTCGTGGCGCAGTGGGTAACACCGTTTCTCTATAAACGAAGTGAAGACACTAAGGTCGGGGGTTGGAATCCCGATAAAGCTGATAATGATACATAAGTTAGAAAAATGGTCAACATTAGTTGGCCTGAGCGGTGTGCAAGGTTCTGACCCTCCAGAATTAATATTATTATCATTATAGAGATAATGCCATACTTGCCAACAGTTTGAAAAGCCAAACCGGAGGGTCCTGGAGCATACCCGTTCCCCGGTAAAAATTAATTCACTCTAGTGCATTCTGAGTATAAAAGGTTTGATATTAGTAGTATGCCCTCAAAATCGACGAGTGCAAGAATGTTGCAATGCAATATTGGTCAATGTTGCAAGGAAATTATGCAACAAGGAAAGGGTGTTGCAAGTTGTTTTGCAGCAAGGGGAGGGGGAATGTTGCAAGACGTTATGCAACACAGGGGGATTGTTGCAAGACATTATACAACAAAGGGGGAGGGGGAATGTTGCAGGTGCAACAAGGGGTTATTCAACTTGGAGGCGGAGTTATCCCCCAACAGAAAGAGAGAGGAGGGGAGAGAGAAAGAGAAGTGTTCGCCTGGCAGGAGCCAAGCGCATATTAATACTTCAGCCGAGCGGCCGTTGCCTTAATATGTTCCTAATCAGCCAGTTGGTTTATCTGGCTGAGTTGCCAGATTGTGCTATTATTTAATTAAAGCATATATTCTGGCTTAATCCGGCAGTTGGCTTAGAAAGCTAAATTGACAGATTGCCCTATTTATTTAATTAAAGCATATATTCAGGCTCTCCGCCAGTTGGCATAATCTATCAGTTGGCTTAGAAGGCCTAACCAGCCATTTGGTATTATTAAATAATAATAATAACATTTATATATACAACCAAAAGAATTAAATAAAACACCACCACATCACTCTGTTTATTTAGACGAATTATTGGATTGGCAAAATCCGTCAGCTGGCTTAGCCCGCCAGTTGACTTAGAAGGCCTAACCAGCCATTTGGTATATTTAAATAATAATAATAACATTTATATATACGACCAAAAGAATTAAATAAAACACCACCACATCACTCAGTTTATTTAGACGAATTATTGGAATGGCATAATCCTAGTCGGAGGTGTACGTGCATTTGTGTGCGTTTGTCCCCGCAGCTGACTTAAACCGCCAGTTGGCATAACCCGCAGGTTTATTTAGAAGGCCTAACCAGCCATTTGATATAATAAAATAATAATAATAATAATAATAATATAATAATAATAACGTTTATATATACACACCTCCAAAAGAATTAAATAAAACATCATCACATCACTCTGTTTATTTAAACAAATTATTGGATCCAATTTCACGAAATATATTGAAAATAAATATACATTCCTATACAAGCGAAGGAATATATGCAATAAAAAATAATAATAGCATAAGAACTACGAACGAGGAAAATATATATAATAAAAAAATAATATACAAACCTGAACCTATCGAAATTGTTCATTCTAATGAAGGTCAAGCGTGACACTCCACCTTAGACCTACACATTAACGTTGAATCCGAACCACGTCTAAAATAAAATGTTAAAACACTACTTAACACAATAAAATCTAATTTCGGAATAAAAAAATTTAAACAGCCTAACCAAACAAAATATCACTCTGGAGCGGAATAAGACGGTTTACCGAGAATAACAGAATCACCTTGTGAAAATAATATTTATCATTTACTACAGAAATGCTCATTAAGTCGAAGGTCAAGCTTTTCACCCCGTCCTAGACCTACAGTTTAACGGGGAATACTACTACAATAGATCTATTTGCCTGGTGTAGTAGTGAGTTGACTTCTTTTACTCTCCATCTCTCAGGTACACCCGGATCATCGGGGATCTTCTTTTCTATTCCATTGAATTTTAGATCCTCCCCTTTTCCGTACCGTGACAGTTGAATTTTATCAGTGTTAAATTTCATATAAAAACTATGCAACATCTCTTAAAACTTACTACATCATCACCCCTAGCCCGTCCTTCATGCATTAAAAAGTTCTACTTTATCGGCAACCTTTGTTTAGCATCCCCCCCTGATTGTTCATCCCGGCGAAGGTCAAGCGTGTCATTCGACCTTAGACCTACAGTTTAACGTTGAATCCCCGAACCACGTGTAAAATAAAATGTTAAAACACTCCTTAACACAATAAATCTAATTTCAGGATAAAAAAAATTTTAAACAGCCTAACCATACAAAACATCACTCGGAATTGTCCTGAAAATGAAAGAAAAATAAACAACAATCAGCCCACCTATAAAAACAAAATTGATGAATATATATATATATATATATATATATATATCAATCAGAGCTGGGCACTTCCGCAAACACTTCCGCAAACCGCAAATTCCGCAATTGCGGAAGTATGTTTTTCGTTTGCGGATTTGCGTTTGCGGCAAAGTCATCGCAAATTTGCGTTTGCGGAAGTGATTTTGAGTTTGCGGATTTGCGATTGCAAATCCGCAAACTCAAAATCACTTCCGCAAACGCAAATCCGCAACGCAATTCACTAATTTTCGTGACTTTGCCGCAAACGCAAATCCGCAAACGAAAACATCTTCCGCAATTGCGGAATTTGCGGTTTGCGGAAGTGTTTGCGGAGTGCCCAGCTCTGATATATTATATATATATACGTAAAGAACGACGCTTGTATAGGAGAATATTCCGCGCAAGATGAGGAAGAGAGAACGAAACAATGAAAAATGAGGTAACCTCATTTTTCATTTGTTTCGTTTCTCTCCTCATCTTGCGCGGAATATTCTCCTATACAAGCGTCGTTCTTTACGTTAATTATACTGCGTGTTTGCAGTTAAAATGTATATAATGTACGGCAAGCGGGAGGTGCCTTCTTGGGACATTAGTTTCTGCACGTATGTAAGAGAATTACGGCATTTGTTCGAGTGAGGCCCGTAGTGTAATGGTTATCATATCTGACCGGCAATCGGAAGATCCCGGGTTCGATTCCCGGGTGGTTACCTCATTTTTTCATTTGTTTCGTTATCTCTCCTCATCTTGTGTACGGCAAGCGGGAGGTGCCTTCTTGGGGCATTGGTTTCTGCGCGTATGTAGGAGAATTACGGCATTTGTTCGAGTGAGGCCCGTGGTGTAATGGTTATCATATCTGACCGGCAATCGGAAGATCCCGGGTTCGATTCCCGGGTGGTTACCTCATTTTTTCTTTTGTTTCGGTCTCTCTCCTCATCTTGCGCGGAATATTCTCCCATACAAGCGTCGTTTTTTACGTTAATTATACTGCGTGTTTGCAGTTAAAATGTTGTATATATATATATATATATATATATATATATACAGTAAAAAACATTAATTTATCAAAAGAATTTACAAAAACAACTTCTCTACTTCAAGTAAAGAAATTTTTATCTTTTTATAACAAATTTTGCTTATTTTGAAGTCTCACACAATTTATATACGGCAAGCATAATAAACTTAAACAGTCCGAATTTGGCCGAGTATAAATTGGTGTCTTTAACAGTTATTTTTCGACTATAAACCTTTAAATTAACTTAAAATTATAAAGAGAACTAAAACTTCAAAGTGATGCCTGTAAATCCATTATTTACATCCAGTCAAAAAATAATATTAAAAACTCGAATAGATTCTGGAAAATTTTGCTACTTCTTTATTGAATCTCTTAGAATATATATATATATATATATATATATATATATATATATATATATATTACCTAAAAATGCGTCACCATACACTCAAACATTTTAAACCTTGCCGTATAAAAATCAACGCGAAAAGGAAACAAACAACTCTCGAATTCCAAATCTAATTTTGACTCCACATTATTACGGCTTCGACAAGACGACTCTGATAAATTTTGATTCAAAGCGGTTTGGAAATCTAGATTCCAACGAAAAGAGAAAAAACAATTTTGACCGCGAAAATTACGAAATGCTCGCTATGAGAAGAAATTTTGAAAATGATGGGCGCCATCTTGAAAAACAGTTACAATGATTTGATAAGGAATGAGAATCGAAATTTGCTTGCATCTTGCTATTTAAATAATCGAACCAGAATATTTATTAATGCCATAATACGGGTAGCAACAATTTTGCCCGAAACATAAAGCAACGTGGGAACGCCCTTATATTTATATAAAGGAACACCGCTTGCTACAAAATTTGTAGTAATTAAGACCTTTTAACTTTTTTTATGTTGCTTTTTTATACTATTTTCTCTTTCTTTATTCAAATTCTCTTTATCCTTCATTATTCTCTTTACACTCGCTTCGCTGTACTTTATAAATACGTGTATACGTGACCGAGTGGACGCCATTATAATTTGAACCGGGCATGAGGGACGGGGGGTTTAATATACATCCGATTAATACTTTACTAACTTTATTTATACAGAAAGCACTTTTAGATAAACGGGGTAACACGAGGGGGAAATTAACGTCAACATTTTTGCCGGAGAGAAACGTAATACTATTCTAAATTTACAACTACATCGTAACACACAAAAACACCTTCTTAAGCCCAAGGCCGTCCGATGACTGAAGAGCATTTCTGACCAGCACAGACGATCACAAGCTAAACACATTTTTATTCACACTCCGTCTAATTCTGCGTATTGTCAAAAACATTTAAAGACGTAGAAGATTGGGATCTATCCAACAATAAAGAATTATGAAATGCTTCGATAATATAATATATATATATATATATATATATATATATATATATCCCCCTCGATTAGGTACTCCGGCTTGCCGGGCCGAGGGGGCTCGTACACCTCGTGGGTTGTTGGGGTTTCCTCAACTCCTCGCGGGGTGTGGGCGAAGAGTTACCTAGTTGCGTTTTTTTTTTTTTTTTTTCCCCCCTTTTCTTTCTTTTTGCTCCCCCTTTTTTTCCGCTCTCCCGGAATTTCTTTTGTCTTGACTCGGTCTTGTGCCTCTGTCAATTGTAGTATCCCCCCCCCTCTGTTTGTATTTTGCAGTCTTGGGGTCATCGGGTGCACCCGCCGGGGGCATCGCTCCGTGGCTGAGCCGTGCTCTGGGGACGGTACGGGCGCCCGGACCGCTGCTGCGTCTGGATTGGGTCTTTGCTTGGCCCTTAACGGACAAATCTCCGTAGTGCCAATCTGCTGTTTTTAAAACGACAGTCAGGTTGGGGGGCGGGCTACCCGGGACGTTGGGCCTGCGCCTTGAAGGATGCAGCGGCGGATGGTGCATTGCCTTGGGTCCGAGGCTGTCTTTTTTGTAAAGCTATTGTTTATGGGTTCAATTTCTAAACTTCAATCCCCTCCTGTTGACGACTCTGGCCCGCCCTTGGATTTGGATAAGACTACTACTTCTGGTCGTTCAGCGGCCTCTGCCTCCGCTGGATTGACCTTCAAGCCGTATGGCCCCCTCTCGTCCTCTGCGGCGTCTGGCTCTCGTGGCCGGACTCGTGGTGGCCGTAGGGCGGGGTCTTCGCGGCCCTTGTTCTCTCGCCCACTCTCGGTTACCGTTACACATGGACCTGTCCCGCTGTCAATTTCTGTCCGGTGGACAGGTTCCTTGTTCTCCGCCCTTCCGCTGGCTCCCTTCCGGGCAACTCGGAACGGGTGTTTCAGCGCCTTAAGACGGTGGGGTTCCCTGTCGTTATGATATCCGCCCTCTGAAGGATGGGTCTCTTCTTTTGAAGTCCCGTTCTTCGGGGGTGACTGAGTCCCTTCTACAGTTGCAGGATGTCTTGGGTTGCAGAGTTTCTGTGACTCCCCATCCGCAATTGAATAGCTGTCAGGGCACCATTTTCGCTTCCCGTCTGCTGTCAATCCCGGTTGGCGAGTTGCAGGAGGATCTTGCCCCCCAGGGGGTAACGAAGGTCTTCCGCTTTTCGTCGCGCCGGGATGGTGCTCTTACCCCGTCCGCTCGTCTGCTCCTGACCTTTGACTCCCTTGTGCCTCCGGCCCAGGTGTTCTGGGGCGTGGGTGATCGCCGGTCGTGTGAGTTTTCGGTGCGACCATATGTGCCTGACCCGGTTCGCTGCTTTGGCTGCAACCGGTTCGGCCATGTTAGCTCTGCGTGCCGCCGTGAGGGTAAGCTATGTGTCCGCTGCGGTGGGCCTGCGCACCCTACCCCGTGCACGAAGCCCCCGCGGTGCTCGAACTGCTCGGGGGCCCACCCTTCCTCCTCTCGGGACTGCCCCGTTTTCAAGTTTGAATTCGAGGTGCGGTCCTTAAGGACTACCGAATTCCTTAGTGCGCGGGAGGCGCGCGATAGGGTCCGTGACCGGGAGCCGCGGCGGGGGTTGTCCTATGCTGCGGCTCTTGGCCCTGGCGGGTCCTCGGGCCACTCCCGTGCTACCCCGGCGTCTACCGGAGTGGTGCCCCCCCTGGAAGTTCCGGGGGTTGGTGGTCCTCCTGGCGCCGCGGGTCCTTCTTGTTCCTCTGCTTCACTTTCAGACATCCCATCTGATTCCCTGCCTACAAGTGCCCCTTCTCCCTCTCCGGCCTTGGGGTCTGGAAGGTGATGCCCCGAAGGGGAGGAGGAAGCGTCGCCGTGGTCGGAGTCGGAGTCCTCCAGACCCGATCATGACCGCTGCTCGCCCTGCTTCTCCTTCTTCACCGGAGGGGAACTCGCCGCTCCTGATCCGCTCGGGACTCCCCCTCTATACGGAGGGCTGGTGAGGCGTCACCTCCCAGTGCCCCGACTAGTGTCCGGGTGTCGGTTGAGGTACACTGCCCCGTGACACCCTCGATTACTGACTCTGTTCCCATGGTGGACCCGGTCGAGAGGAGCCTGGCCCTTCTTCATGGAGTCTCTTTCCCTTCAGCTCCTGCTGAGAGTGGTCGGGTCTCTCTCCTGGATCTACCTCTCCCACTTGTGGTGGACCTTTCCTCCACCCCCCCGTCAGTGCTTGTCTGGTTTGACGAGCCCTCGAACATCTGGTTCTCCCCAGCCCATCTCTGGTCGGGAGTCGGGGGTTTCGGCTGGGCCCGTCTCGTCGTCTCTCCCACCCCAGGGGAGCCCCCTCTGAACTCCCTGTTCCACTCTCCACCTCGTTCTACTACGGGTGAAGCAGCTGCGGGGTCGGTGGCCCCTACCCCCCCGTTCGGGGTGAGTCGGGGAAGCCGATTCCGTCCCTGGTTACGGACCGTTGAGTTTGCTGCTCAGCTTGGTCCGTGGCTATTTCTCTGTTTTCTCTGCCTCTTATAATGCCACTTCCCCTTACAGTTCCATTTTGCATTGGAACTGTAGGGGGCTTTTAGCTAACTGGGAGAACCTTGCCTCCCTGCTGGAGAGCGAGCGGCCTTCCTGTGTTTGTCTCCAGGAGACTATCCTGGCTGCGCGGGGACTCCCTCGTCTCTCTGGCTATGTTGGTTTCCCTTGCACCCCGGATGAGCACACACGCCGGCGGGGTGCGGCGATTTATGTGCATCATTCGTTACCATCGCGAGGTGTGCCTCTTCGCACTTCCTTGCAGGCTGTGGCTGTGCGGCTCTTTTTAGATCGCCAGTACACTGCCTGCTCGATTTATATTCCTCCTCATGACCCTCCTTCTCGCGACGCGGTTCGCGAGTTGGTGTTGCAACTGCCTCGACCGTTTCTCCTCCTCGGGGACTTTAACAGTCGCGACCCGGCTTGGGGAGATGTCCGGTCGACTAATGTTGCTGGTATGTTGCTCTCCTTAATGGAGGAACTTTCCTTTGCGTGCCTCAATTCCGGTGAACCTACTACTTCCACGAACCCACGGGTTCATTACCTGTATTGATCTCTCCTTGGTGTCCCTCGATGCCTTACTCGATTTTTCGTGGAAGGTGTTGGGGGACTCTTATGGCAGTGATCATTACCCAGTCTGTCTTGAGCCGGTCGGACCGCAGCCGGGTCTCGTCTCGACCGAGGTGGTGCCTTGCGCGGGCTGACTGGCCATCCTTCAGAGCTCGTTCCGTCATTGTCCGTTCGGTGTTGAGCTTTGGCTCTGTGGATGAGAGCTTGGAGTTCTTCGAGCGGGTGGTGATGGGCGTCGCGGAGGACTGTATTCCTCGATCTTCCGGTAACCCGCGGACGCGTAGCGTCCCGTGGTGGACTCCAGCATGTCACCAGGCGGTGTGCGAGAGGAAGAGGGCACGCGCCGCTTCCACCGCACCCGGCGCGCGGACCACTTGATTGAGATGCGGCGGGCGAAGGCTTTCGCCCGCCGGACTCTCAAGTTGGCCCGTCGGGCCTCTTGGCGTGCTTTTGTGTCCGGCATTTCCTCGTCTACCCCTTCTGCTGCTGTGTGGCGGAAGGTACGTAGTATCGAGGGGAAGCCGGTCCCTGCTAGTCGCCCTGTCCTTCGGGACGGGGACGGCTTCCTTTCGGATCCTGCTGCTGTGGCCGATCGGCTGGCTGGGCTTTTGCTGCGGTTTCCCGTTCGCCTTCAGCTGCGGATCGTCCTTTGTCGGAGTTACGTTCCCGCCCCTGGGAACGAGCCCTATAACCATCTCTTTACGATGCGGGAACTTCGGGCTGCCTTGGCAACCCGTCGTTCTTCCGCCCCTGGCCCTGATGACATTCCGTATGACTTTCTTTGGAATCTGCACCCGATGGCCCTACACTTCTTGCTGGATCTTTTCAACCGGGTGTGGGTTGAGGGGTCGTTCCCTTCCCGTTGGAGGGAGGCGATTGTGGTCCCGATACCTAAGCCGGGGAAGGATCCGGCGGAGGTGGCGGCTATCGGCCTATTGCCTTGACCAGCTGCTTATGCAAGCTCCTTGAAAAGATGGTGGCCGTCCGACTTTCCTTTACACTGGAGTCGCTTGGGTTATACCCCCCGACCCAGTATGGCTTTCGTCGATTTCGGGGTACTCTGGACTAGTGATGTAGCGGATGTCATTTTTTTCACATCCGCGGATGCGGATGTCTACATTTTCGTTATTTTTTAGGATATATTCGAGATTTGTTGTGTTTAACGTATATAATAAGTTATTATATAGAGAGAGCTGTAGCTATAGTGTAGTATAATTGATTAATTGTACAATAATTGCTGTACTTTTCTCTGAACATATAAAATAATATCAAGCATCTAACTAATATAGAAATCAATTAGTGAATTCTTCTGCAAATAAATTCGTTATATTTGTTGAGTTTCAGCCACAATTAGAAACCATAATTGTGTTACCAGGATGCGGGACGTGAACCAACTCAAATGCACCACCCACCGACCTCTTTCCCCAACCTCCACCCTTATAGAAAGAGATCTTTAATTAGCTTGATAACTATTTATATTAAGTTTAAAGTTTTATTAGGCATATTTATAAATGAGTAATTAAAATAAAGTAAACTAAGATGTTCATCGTTTAATGTTCAAACTTAATTATAGGAAGGTTATGCTTAAGGAACATTAATTTTTCTGCCTTTTCTGCTGCCAGTCTGTTTCTCTTTCATCATATATTAATCCAGCACTGCTAAATAATCTCTCGCTTGGTACGTTTGTTGGAGGAGAGGCTAAATGTTTCCTTGCAAGTTTACTCAAGTATGGATAGATATTCTGCGTATTTTTCCACCAACTAATAGGATTGTCACATGCAGCCAGGCGTTTTTCTTGGTGATAGCTCTCGATCATTTTTACTACATCTTTTGACATCGCGTAGGTCTCGTCATTGCTGCTTGACTCAAGAAACTGAGAGACAGATTCTGTGATAGATTTGCCTGTTGAAGGTGTTGGTTCTGTCACTGAAACTTTTATTCTTTTGGTGGGTGGCGAAGCGACAGATTCAAGAGATTGAAGCTCTTCAACTGCTTTGCCAAGTGATGATTTAACTCGTTCTAATGTACTAGGTGAAAATAACTTAGCTTTGTAACGTGGATCTAAGTAGGTTGCAAGAGAGTAACTTCATACAAGAACAGCCTCTCGTCTTGTCGCTTGCATCACTTTTGCGCACAATGAACTAGTTCTATTAATACAGTAGAATTTGATAATTTCCGCTTATTAATGACGTTTTATCTCAACGGTCCACATCCGCACGACATCCGCAGTCCAAAGTGCGGATGCGGACGCGGATGCGGATGCGAGAAAATGTGCGGATGTTCCGCGGATGCGGATGTGACCTACATCACTACTCTGGACCCCCTTCTCCTCCTTGGTCATGATGTACGGGAGGCCTTTTCCCGACGGAATCTTGTTCTGGCCGTCTTTTTTGATGTCCAAAAGGCCTATGACACGACCCGTCGGGGAGTTGTCATGGACAGTTTGAGGTCTCTTGGTTTTGTGGGCTTTTTGCCCACATTTCTTCGTAACTTCCTCTGCCGTCGCACTTTCCCGTCCGTAATGGGGCGGCCCTATCTGACCTGTATGTTCAGGAGGAGGGGGTGCCTCAGGGGTGTGTCTTGAGCGTCTCCTGCTTCAATCTGGTCATGTCTGCGCTACCGGGAGCCCTTCCGCTCTCGGTGCGATGTTCCATCTATGCCTACGATCTGGCTGTCTATGCCGCGGGGACGAGTCCCCCCCTCGTGGAGAGGCAAGTCCAACTCGCGGTCAATCGGGTTGAACGCTGGGCGTCGTCGGTGGGCCTTACGCTGTCTTCCCCGAAGACTTCGTGTGTGGCCTTCTTTCCGCCTAGGAGACGGGGATCCGGCGCCGTCCCGTCCTTTACTCTTACACTCGGGGGTCAGCCTCTGGCCCTCGTTCAGTCAGTGCGTTTCCTGGGTATGGTTTTCGACAGCCGTTTGAGCTGGGTTCCCCACCTTCGCCGGCTGCGCGAGTCTGCAAGACGTACCCTGGATTTGCTGGGACATCTGTCGCATACTACATGGGGCGTGGATAGGCGGACACTCCTCCGTTTGTACGTGTCCCTGGTACAGTCAAAATTAGATTATGGGAGTGTGGTGTATGGCTCCGCCTCCCGTATGGCCCTTCGGATACTGGATCCGGTCCTCTCTAGAGGACTGCGCATGTCATCTGGCGCCTTCCGCTCCTCTCCGGTTGATAGTCTGCAGGTTGAGTGCGACATCCCCCCCTTGGGGATCGGAGGTCGTTCCTCATTGCTAAGCACTATCTCCGGATCCTCTCGTCTTCCCAACTCTCTCTGTTCCAGGTGGTGGAGGGCGTTCTGCCGGGATGGGGGTTGGTATCTCACCGACAAGGTGACCTCCCTCCTCGATGGTATGGGCACTCCTCCTCCATCCGTTATACCGGTCTCTTTCAGGGGTGTTGCACCTTGGGAGAGCACCCGTGTTGCGTGCTGTAGGGCGTTGCGCCCCGTTCGCAGGGCCGATTCTGACTCTGCCTTGCTTCGGTCTCTGTTCCTTCAGCATGCGGCGTGTCACTCTGCATGTGTTGCGGTCTTCACGGGTGGCTTGAGGTCGTCGGGGGGGCGTTGGGGCAGCGGCTGTTCCCCAGTCGTCTGCCCTTGCTCCCCGATGTACCCGTCTCCCTTATGAGGCTTCCGTTTTCACGGCGGAGCTCTATGCCATTCTGAGCGCTCTGGAGGTGGTGCGGGAGCATCCGGATGGGTCGTTTGTCATCTATTCGGATTCCCGCAGTGCCCTGGATGGCCTGGAGTGTTTTGACCCTGTCCACCCACTGGTGGACAGGGAGGTGGTACTTTGCTGGGTCCCAGCACATGTTAACGTGGCTGGTAATGAGGCTGCCTATCGAGCTGCCCGTTCCGCGTGCCGACTACAGGTTTCACCCGTGTCCCTCCCCTTTTCCGATTATATCCCTGGCTTCCGTAGGTTTTTGCGCTCCCGGTGGCAGAGTCGCTGGGATGGCGCTACAGATAACAAACTTTGCAAGATTAAACCCAAATTGGGATGTTGGGCCTCTTCCTTCCATCGGTCGCGCCATAAGGAGGTGGCTCTGGCCCGCCTCCGTATTGGCCACACCCACCTGACCCATGGCTGTTTGATGGCCGGGGATCGGGTGCCACGATGTCCCAGTTGTAACGTTTTCCTTACAGTTGCCCACCTCCTGGTGGAGTGTCCGCTTTACTCTGCGCTGCGCGCAGAGTATTTTCCCTTTTTGGAGAGCGTCGGGCCTTGTGATAGGCTTGGCGCTATTCTATCTGAAGGTCCCTACTTTTCGGTAACCGGGTTGTTCTCCTTCCTCTTTCGCTCCCGACTTCTTTACCGGCTGTGACTCCGCTATGATCTTTCTGCTTCCCCCCCCCTCCTCCTCCTCCCCCGTCTATTGTTCATTTCCATTAGCTGTTCCATAATCTTCGTCCTGTGTTCGCTCTGCTATCCACCTTTTTTTTGGTGGCCATGAGCGGTCATACTTTGAAACAAAAAAAAAATATATATATATAAAGGGTGTCAGGAAATGATTGCCCCCCCCCCTGTACAGAAGAAACTGAAAGGAATAGAAAAAAACAGACAAAACCACGCGAAAGAGCGTTAATTTTGAATAAAAAACACTTGTTTAATATCGGGTGTTGCCCCCATTTGCAGCTCTGACGGCCATTAATCGACGGGGGTATGATCCCAGAAGTGTCTCAAAGAGATCGGTATCATGACTCATTTCTTCAAGGACTTCGTTGATCTTTGCAGTCATAATTTCTGTTGAATACCGATTCTGAATGGGTTGTTCCAGCATTAAGGACTCCACCCGATCCTTCATGATGGATCCGACATGTTCACAGACATTAAGATCGGGAGAATTGCCAGGCCATTCATTATTTCCGAAAAAATCAATGTATTGTCCTTAAGCAGTTGTTGAGTCGCAAGTGCTTTCATACAGGGGGCTTTGTCGTGAAGAAAGGTTGCCTGTTCAACATCCAAAACACACTCGGGGTCTTTCAAAAACGGAATTACATGTTGGGCTAAAATTACATTTCGAAAATAAGGCCCATCCCAACTGGTTCCTCTTGGTTTGATAACCCAGATGAGCTTCCGAATAGAGAACATAATGAAAACACCCACACATGCTGGATTTTTTACTATTTCTCGATACTTCTGGTCGTCTGGGACTTCATCAGGAGTTGTTGCCCAAACCCGATCATTCTGAAAATTTGGTTTTCTGGAGACATAAACGAAGAATTCATCGCTGACAACCAAGTGAAGAAAATCGTCTTCCGTCCATTCCTCAAGATAATCACAAAACCATAGCCGATCTTCAATATTAAGATCACTCTTCCGAGGCTTAGCTATTTCATGCCAAGCACTCAAGCCTTGGCGAACTCGAAATTGATGCACAAGTTGCCGATTGACTATCTTACCACGACGGATAAGTATCTCTTTCGCTACCTCAGAGTAGCTCTTCTTCCGGCGCCGTGATGCAGCAAGCACAATGTCTTTCGATTCTTGAGATAATTTCTCCGGTCTTCCTCCTCGAAATTCTGTTTCACAATCTTCAGGATTCTTATTCCAATTCCTTTTGACAAAGTCTTCTGATCTTTTTAATCTCTCAGCCACCCAGTGTCGAGTTATGAAAGTTGCACCAGCTTCCTTTGCTTCACGAAATGTGACAGCTCGAATGCGGTCAAGAACTCGCTTTTTCTCTGAATCGTTCAAAATAGATGATGCCATGGTTTCTGTGGGGAAAAAATGGTAAGAATTAAAATCACAGGAATAGAATATAATGGTTTTTATTCAGATTTTAACGCTCTTTCAAGTGGTCTCGCCGGTTTTTATCTATCTCTTCTAGTTTTTGCTCTACAGGGGGGGGCAATCATTTCCTGACACCCCTATATATATAAGATTACTAAGTCCTTTTTCATCCGGTAGTTAAAAGAATGCATTCATTTTCACCTGTCTGTTCAATCTCATTTGTTTAAGGTTCAAAATTGAGTGTCAAACGCGCTGCAAGAGAGCATTTCCCTCCTCCACCAAGCGGCCATGTGTGACGGAGAGGGCAAGAGAGCAACTCGCCCCTCCAACAAGCCAGGCCTAGAGAGGGGGTCACCTAACTGGCCCTAACATAACCTAACATATCCTAGCATAGCCTAACCGGGCGTAATATAACCTAACCTGGCGTAGACTAACCGGGACACAATATAGCCTAGCCTAACCTAGCCTAACTTAGCCTAACCTAACTTAGCATAGCCTAACCGGGCGTAATATAACCTAACGTAGCGTAGCCTAACCGGGACATAATATAATCTTACCTATCGCAGCCTAGTCGGGTATAAATCAACTTAAAGGGCATGCATCAGACAAAGGCCAGACGCAGAGCTCAACCCAAATGATGCATAAAATTATCCAACCTCTTGTATTATTATTATTATTATTTTTATTAACACACATATACACATATATATATATATATATATATATATATATATATGCAAGCAAAGCCCCAATAGTGAAATATATACTCTAGCGTAACCTATCCTAGTCTAACCGAACCTAACCTAGCATAGCTTAACTGCGACATAATATAACCTAACGCAACCTAACCGGGCAGCCCAACCACCTTCCTAAGGGCCTCAAGAAGCCTGAGGCGTTAAAGTTGAAGTCTTCAAGAGAAGACTAGACTCCTGGCACAGGACGGTACCAGATGAGCCAGATGTACCTGGCTATGTGCAGTGAAGAACGCAAGAGAGCAACTCGCTCCTCCACCAAGCCAGGCCTAGAGACGGGGTCACCTAACCGGCCCTAGCATAAACTAACCTAACCTAGCATAGACTAACCGGGACATAATATAGCATAACCTAACCTAGCCTAACTTAGCCTAACCTATCATAGACTAACCGGGCGTAATATAACCTAACCTAGCGTAGCCTAACCGAGACATAATATAACCTAACCTAACCAGGCCTAACGGGTATAAATCAACTTAAAGGGCGTGCATCTGACAAAGGTCAACCCAAATGATCCATACAATTATCGTAACTCTTGTGTTATTATTATTATTAAAACACACACACACACACACACACACATATATATATATATATATATATATATATATATGTGTGTGTGTGTGTGTGTGTGTGTGTGTGTGTGCGTATATAAACTGATGCATCCAAAGCCCCAATAGCAAAATATATACTCTAGCGCAGTGGTTCTTAACCAGGGGGGCGCGCCCCCCTAGAAACAGGAATTTCTCTAATTGTATTTGTTATTCTCTTAACGAGAGCATGGGCTAATATTGAGAAGTTATTGAGAATGTTATTTTGATTGAAGGGGGGCGTGGAGGTAAGGACCAATTCCTAGAGGGGGCATGGTAGTAAAAAGGTTAAGAACCACTGCTCTAGCGTAACCTACCCTAGCATAGCCTAACCGGGCGTAATATTGCCTAACCTAGTGTAGCCTAACCGGGGCATAATATAACCTAACCTAGCGTTGCCTAAGCTAGCCTAACCTAACCTAGCATAGCCTAACTGGGTGTAATATAACCTGACCTAGCGTACCCTAACCGGTACATATTGTAACCTAACGCAGCCTTACCGGGTATAATAAAACCTAACCTAGCATAGCCTAACCGGTCGTAATATAACCTAACCTAGCATCGCCCAGCCGGGCGTAATATATCCTAACCTTGCGTAGCCTAACCGGGACATAATATAGCATAACCTGACCTAGCATAGGCTAACCTAAACTAACCTTGCATTTTAACCTATCCATCTAACTCTATCTATCTATCGATCCATCTATCTATCTATCTACATATATATATATATATTGGTACCAAGCCTCAAACTAAACCCAATTACCATCCAATATGGCATTTAACACCGAGAAATTTCAACTCTTGAGATATGGTAGAAATAAAGAAATTAGACTGCATATTAGGCCAGATGAGCCGGGTGTACATGACTATGTGCAGTGGAGAGCGCGAGAGAGCAACTCGCTCCTCCACCAAGCTGTCATGTGTGGCATAGAGCGCAAGAGAGCAACTCGCTGCTTCACCAAACCGGGTATAGAGGCGGGACCACCAGCGTGACATCCGTGTGAAGAGAGACCGACACGCGGAAACGCATCGTGGCACACATACACATTTTATTCACGCAGTTAACCGTGATTCACTGTCGTCAATTGAGTTCACATGACCTACTAATTGTTACCATCATGCACTTATCCGTGATCGTGGCATGAAGTTAACTGCGACTTGGAGGTGTTTACATTCGCGGGTCGCTCCCGCCAAACGCCACAATGCGACTCAGTGAGTGTCTCTCAGCGCGACCAAAGGCAATATTACGAACGAAATTATCAAAGACGCAAAGAGAAAAATCGGCGAGCGGTACCAAACCTCAAACTAAACCCAATAACCATACCCACTGACATCACCTAGTGACACTCGTTCATTAGTTGCGGGACTATTTACCGAACATTTTGATCACACCTCGTATATATAAGATCTACTAAGTTCCTTTTCAACCGGTAGTTAAAAGAACACATTCATTTTCACCTGTTCAGTCTCAATTGTTTAAGGTTCAAAATTGAGTGTCAAACGCGGTGCAAGAGAACAATTCCCTCCTACACCAAGCGGTCACGTGTGGCGGAGAGCGACTGTTAATTTTATAGAAAACAGAGTACATACATTTTTACATTAAATTGTTTTCGCATCCACGTTATTTTGCGTGAGACGAGAAGGAAAGGGTGCAGGTACATGAAAGGGTACCATCGGAATGTTTGACCTATATAGAAGCGAGGGAATGCCCATGATGTCTCACTCTGCTTCTCCATACATTTGTTCATTGATTTAAAATCACAATAAACAATATAAATGTTCTATGAGATTAATATTTTATTTTTTCACCCTATGAACATCATCATAAACGGTAGACATGATCTACCTTAAAGCTAAAACATAACTTCTTATCAATTCAGCTGAAAACATGGGCTATGCTAGGTTAGGTTATATTACGACCGGTTAGGGTATGCTAGGTTAGGTTTTATTATACCCGGTTATGCTGCGTTAAGTTATAATACGTGCTGGTTAGGGTACGCTAGGTTAGGTTATATTACGCCCGGTTAGGCTATGCTAGGTTAGGTTAGGCTAGGTTAGGCAACGCTAGGTTAGGTTATATTATGCCCCGTTAGGCTACGCTAGGTTAGACTATATTACGCCCGATTAGGCTATTCTAGGTTAGGTTAGGTTACGCTGAAGTATATATATTTGCTATTGGTGCTTTGGATGCATCAGTTTTGTGTATGTATATATATATATATATATATATATATATATATATGTGTGTGTGTGTGTTAATAACAATACAAGAGTTAGGATAATTGTATGCATCATTTGGGTTGAGCTCTGCGTCTGACCTTTGTCTAATGCATGTCCTTAAGTTGATTTATACCCCGTTAGGCTGCGTTAGGTTAGGTTATATTATGTCCCGGTTAGGCTACGCTAGGTTAGGTTATATTACATCTGGTCGGGCTATGTTAGGATAGGTTAGGTTAGGCTAAGTTAGGCTAGAATAGGTTAGGCTGTTAGGCTAGGTTAGGTTAGGCTATGTTATGTCCCGGTTTGTGTACGCTAGGTTAGGTTATATTATGCGCGGTTAGGCTATGCTAGGTTAGGTTAGGTTATGCTAGGTCCGGTTAGGTGCCCCGTCTCTAGGCCTGGCTTGGTGGAGATGCGAGTTGCTCTCTAGCACTCTCCGCCGCACATAGCCAGGTACATCTGTCTCATCTGGTACCGTCCTGTGCCAGGAGTCTAGTCTTCTCTTGAAGACTTCAACTTTAACCCCTCAGGCTTCCTGAGGCCCTTATGAAGCTGATTAGGCTGCCCTGTTAGGCTGCGTTAGGTTATATTATGTCACGGTTAGGCTACGCTACGTCAGCTTATATCACGCCAGTTAGGCTATGCTAGGTTAGGGTACGCTAGGTTAGGTTATATTATGTCCCGGTTAGGCTACGCTAGTTTAGGCTATATTACGCCCGGTTAGGCTATGCTAGGTTAGGTTAAGCTACGTTAGGTTACGCTAGAGTATATATTTCGCTATTGGGGCTGCTTTGTATGCATCAGTTTATATATATATATATATATATATATATATACCTTGGTAACCTTTGGTTAGCTTCCGCCCGAATTGTTCATTCTGACGAAGGTCAAACTTTTCACTCCACCTTAGACCCACAGTTTAACGTGGAATCCGAACCACACCCGATCAATAGCCCAGCGTCTAAACCACTAGGCCACCTAGGGTACGCATTATCTACCAACCACTTTCTTTATTGTGTGTAAGGATGAACAGCTGGGTTTTGCTGCGCGCCGGCTACCGTCGGGTCTCGAACCCGGGGACGATGGATTCGTAATCAGCGACGGTAACCACTACACCACCGAGGCGCATCGATATATAATATATATATTTGTGCGTGTGTGTGTGTTAATATAATAATAATACAAGAGTTAGGATAATTGTATGGATCATTTGGGTTGAACTCTGCGTCTGACCTTTGTCTGATCACGCCCTTTAAGTTGATTTATACTCGGTTAGGCTGCGTTAGGTTAGGTTATATTCTGTCCCGGTTGGGCTACGCTAGGTTAGGTTATATTACGCCTGGTTAGGCTATGCTAGGTTAGGCTAAGTTAGGCTAGGTTAGGTTAGGCTATACAATGTCCGGGTTAATCTAAACTAGGTTGGGTTATATTACGCACGGTTAGGCTATGGTAGGTTAGATTAGGTTATGCCAGGGCCGGTTAGGTGACCCGTCTCTAGTCCAGGCTTGGTGGAGGATCGAGTTCCTCTCTTGCGCTCTCCACCGCACATCGCCAGGTACACCTGACTCATCTGGTACCGTCCTGTGCCAACAGTCTAGTCTTCTCCTGAATACTTCAACTTTAACCCCTCAGGCTTCCTGAGGCCCTTAGGAAGCTGGTTAGGCTGCCCGGTTAGGTTGCGTTAGGTTATTATGTCGCAGTTAGGCTATGCTGGGTTAGGCTATATTACGCCCGGTTAGGCTATGCTAGGTTAGGCTATATTACGCCGTTTAGGCTATGCTAGGTTAGGGTACGCTAGGTTAGGTTATATTATGTCCCAGTTAGGCTATGCTAGGTTACGTTAGGTTAGGCTAGGTTAGGTTACGCTAGAGTATATATTTCACTATTGGGGGCTTTGCTTGCATGTTATATATATATATATATATATATATATATATATATATATATATGTGTGTGTGTGTGTGTTAATAATAATAATAATAATAATAATAATAATAATAATAATAATAATAATACAAGAGCTAGGATAATTATATGCATCATTTGGGTTGAGCTCTGCGTCTGGTCTTTGTCTGATGCATGCCCTTTAAGTTGATTTATACCCGATTAGGCTGGGATAGGTTAGGTTATATTATGTCCCGGTTAGGCTACGCTGCGTTAGCTTATATTACGCCGGTTAGGCTATGCTAGGTTAGGTTAGGCTAAGTTAGGCTAAGCTGTATTATGTCCCGGTTAGTCTACGCCAGGTTAGGTTATATTACGCCCGGTTAGGCTATGCTAACATATGTTAGGTTATGCTAGGGCCGGTTAGGTGAGCCCCTCTCTAGGCCTTGCTTGGTGGAGGAGCGACTTGCTCTCTTGCGCTCTCCGCCACACATGGCCGCTTGGTGGAGGAAGGAAATGCTCTCTTGCATCGCGTTTGACACTCAATTTTGAACCTTAAACAAATGAGACTGAACAAGTGAAAATGAATATTCTTTTAACTACCGGATGAAAAAGGACTTAGTAGATCTTATATATATATATAATTTAGGGTGATTCCAAAAAATCAAAGTTTTTTTTTTAAATTGTTCAACCTGTATTTTTGTTCCCTATGACAAAAAAGTAGTGTATGCCAAATTTGGTGAATTTAAATAAAATTTACTATGTGCTACCAGGCGTCAAAGTTTCCCTCTTTTTCAATTTGTTTGTTTTTACAACTTATGATTTTATGTTTAATTGTTTATATTTCAGAATTTTTAATTAATGGTTTATATACTAGCTTGCTTTTAATTGTTGCTTGGAACTCGTAATTTTGATACCAATTAATCGATTATGGAAGCTGGGCCTAACTCACCATCACCCAATTGCTCATTTAGGAGAAGTTCTACAAGAAAAGAAACTGAAGTATGGCTAATTGGGCAGCCCTCTGCAGTACTAAAAACATCCGTATTACCATCAGAGAAGGAAATGATGGCCCTCTTCATGCACTACAGAAAATAAAAAGCAAGACATTAGAGAATCATGCTGCTCTACTGCAGATGATGTGCTAGCAGTTTGGAAAAAAGCAGGAATACCAGCAAAACAAAGAATACATGTAGTAGATAGAATTCAAGGAATACTGAAGGAATGACAGCTGCTTAAGAAAAACAAAGCAAACAAATTGAAAAGATCACAAAATTTAAATAATAAAGAAGAAAAATGGAAAGATAAACTGGAAAACTTATTTGACATTGCTCATGAGAATGCTATGCAGCTTATAAAAATAGAAGAGGATAAGAAATTCTTGAAAATGCAACGTGAGAAAGGACGTCATGGAAAAATGGGTACCATTGATAAGGCTGTTGCTAAAAAAGAGCAAAGAGCAGCAGAAAAGCAACAACGTTATGAAAAGAGGAAAGCAGAAGAAGAGATCAAAAGAAAGAAGAGTGAAGAGGCTGTCATACTCACCAGTACATCATCAGAATCAGAATCAGAGGAGAGTAAAAGTGATGAATCTGGTTTCTGGGCTGCACAACCTTCAACATGGAAAAGTAAGGTTGGCAAACGTAGAAAATTGTTTGATGATAAATTATTAGGAAGTCTTGATGTTGCAAAATTGAGTGACAGAAATGCGTCTCTTTTTAATGCAAACAATCAGACATCGCTTGAATGGGACATCTGCGAACAAATAAAATGCATGTGTTTCATACTGTACAACGCCAGCCAATACTGGTCCTAGAAATGGTGCAGCTATTCTTCTAGAACAAAAATTCGACAACGATTTATTGTGGCTGGCATGTCGACACCATATATTTGAAATTATGCTGGAAGCTGTTGTTTCAAAGTCTTTATCACCATCTTCTGGCCCAGATATAGTCCTTTTTAAGAAGTTCAGAGAAAAATGGTCAAGCATTAATAAGGAGGACTACGAAACAGCATTATCAGATCCAGATATCTACGAAAATATTCATGACATCAAAGATGACATAATTATATTTGCAACAAATCAACTAGATACATTCCAACCAAGAGACGATTACCTAGAACTATTGCAGTTAACAATTATTTTTTTGGGAGGTGAACCAAAAGGTGGAATCAAATTTAAACATTCAGCGGGACTTCATCGGGCTAGGTGGATGGCCAAAATTACATATTCATTAAAAATGTTTATGTTCAAATCTCAGTTCAAAATTTCAGTAAAAGACAAAAAAGGACTAAAAGACATCTGTCTATTTGCTACTCGGTTATATGTAAAGGCATGGTTTACAGTTCCTGTGCCATCTTGCGCTCCTCGTCTTGCTCTGGAATTATTACAGAATCTTGTAGTCTACAAACAAATAAATGACACAATTGCATTTGTTGCTATTAAAAAACTGTTAGTTCACCTCTGGTACCTATCAGAACTGGTAGCCTTGGCCTTTTATGATGATGAAGTGCCTACTGAAACGAAAAACAATTGTAAAGGCCTTGCAAAATACAACAGAAACTCTTCCTGCAAAACGGGCTTTTCTAGATCCTGCACTTATTCCAACGAAGAAATTAGAAGATTTTGTCATCAAATACTCAAAGATTCTTTACAATAACAGAATTTAGTTCAAAATTTTTACTCAAAGATGCTAAAGAATGGCATAATGATGAGTATAACTCCGCTAAGAAATCTATCAAACAGTGGAAAGTCGTGAATGATATAGCGGAAAGAGGAATAAAATTAATGGATGAATATAATAAAATACTAACACATGATGAAGATCAAAAACAATTCTTGCTACAAGCAGTGAAAAACTACAGGGCTGTTTACCCTGATAGAAAGAAAGAAACATTGATGAAGTAAGGACAGCTAATGTCTCAAATATCATGCTAGTTTTATTATGCATGCTTGTGGTTATGGTAAGACCTACGGGGGAGCTTTCCACATTAAAAAAAGTAATGCGCCTTGTACTGTACCCCCTGGGTGGTGTGGAAAAATTTGACAATTTGAGTCGTTCTGTAAAATTTTTAATTGCTGGTAGCAACCCCTAAAAATTAAAAATTTGCTAAAATATTTTAGGATAGTTGGTTTTATGCTGAAATGAACCATTTAAAGGGTTGAACACATTAAAATATAGAAAAAAAAATTTTACCCCCATATTTGAATCACCCTAAATATATAT
This sequence comes from Bathynomus jamesi, assembly GCA_023014485.1. NCBI lineage: Eukaryota > Metazoa > Arthropoda > Malacostraca > Isopoda > Cirolanidae > Bathynomus > Bathynomus jamesi. The sequence continues at coordinate 31,839 of JAJOZX010018324.1, forward strand.
AATAATATATATATATATATATATATTATCGAAGCATTTAATTCTTTATTGTTGGAGAGATCCCAATCTTCTACATCTTAAATGTTTTTGACAATACGCAGAATTAGACGGAGTGTGAATAAAAATGTGTTTAGCTCGTGATTGTCTGTGCTGGTCAGAAATGCCCTTCAGTCATCGGACGGCCTTAGGCTTAAGAAGGTGTTTTTTTGTGTTGCGATGTAGTTGTAAATTTAGAATAGTATTACGTCTCTCTCCGGCAAAGTTAACGTTAATTTCCCCCTCGCATTACGCCATTTATCTAAAAGTGCTTTCGGTATAAATAAAGTTAGTAAAGTATTAATCGGGTATATATTAATCCCCCAGTCCCCCATGCCCGGTTCAAATTATAATGGACTCCACTCGGTCACGTCTACACGTATTTATAAAGTACAGCGAAGCGAGTGTAAAGAGAATAATGAAGGATAAAGAGAACTGGAATAAAGAAAGAGAAAATAGTATTAAGAAGCAACATAAGAAAGGTTAAAAGGTCTTAATTACTACATTTTTGTGGCAAGCGGTGTTCCTTTATATAAATATAAGGGCTTTCCCACGTTACCTTATATTTCGGTCAAAATTGTTGTTACCCGTATTATGGCATTAATAAATATTCTGGTTCGATTATTTAAATAGCAACATGCATTGTGTTACCCCATTTGCAGGGAAATTTCGATTCTCATTCCTTATCAAATCATTGTAACTGTTTTTCCAGATGGTACCCATCATTTTCAAAATTTCTTCTCATAGCGAGCATTTTTGTAATTTTCGCGGTCAAAATGTTTTTTTCTCTTCTCGTTGGAGTCTAGATTTCCAAACCGCTTTGACTCAAAATTTATCTGAGTCGTCTTGTCGAAGCCGTAATAATGTGGAGTCAGAATTAGAGTCGGAATTCGAGAGTTGTTTGTTTCCTTTTCGCGTTGATTTTTATACGGCAAAGTTTAAAATGTTTTTGTATGGTGACGCATTTTTAGGTAATATAATATATATATATATATATATATATATATTATATATATATATATATATATATATATAGTAGAGCATTCTAAGACATTCAATAAAGAAGTAGCAAAATTTTCCAGAATCTATTCGAGTTTTTAATATTATTTTTTTGACTGGATGTAAATAATGGATTTACAGGCATCGCTTTGAAGTTTTAGTTCGCTTTATAATTTTAAGTTAATTTAAAGGTTTATAGTCGAAAAATAATCGTTAAAGACACTAATTTATACACGGTCAAATTCGGACTGTTTAAGTTTATTACGCTTGCCGTATATAAATTGTGTGAGACTTCAAAATAAGCAAAATTTGTTATAAAAAAAAAAAATTGTTTAATTGAAATAGAGTTCTTGTTTTCGTAAATTCTTTCGATAAATTAATTTGTTTTTTTACTTATATATATATATATATATATATATATATATATATATACATCAATTTTTATATTTTTATAGGCGGGCTGATTGTTGTTTATTTTTTTCTTTCTTTCATTTGCAGGACAAATCTGAGTGATGTTTTGTATGGTTAGGCTGTTTAAATTTTTTTTTTTATCCTGAAATTAGATTTTATTGTGTTAAGGAGTGTTTTAAATTTTTTTTAGACTTGGTTCGGATTCAACGTTAAATTGTAGGTCTAAGGTGGAATGACACGCTTGACCTTCGCCGGGATGAACAATCAGGGGGGATGCTAAACAAAGGTTGCCAATAAAGTAGAACTTTTTTAATGCATGAAGGACGGGCTAGGGGTAATGATGTAGTAAGTTTTAGAAGATGTTGCATAGTTTTTTATGAAGCTTGACACTGATAAAATTCAACGGTTACTGTACGGAAAAGGGGAGGATCTGAAATTCCATGAAATAGAAAAGAAGATCCCAGATGATCCGGGTGTGCCTGAGAGATGGAGAGTAAAGGAAGTCAACTCACTACTTCACCAGGCCAAATAGATCTTTTGTAATAGTATTCTTCGTTAAACTGTGGGTCTAGGACGGGTGAAAAGCTTGACCTTCGACGGAATGAGCATTTCTGTAGTAAATGATAAATATTATTTTCACAAGGTGATTCTGTTATTCTCGGTAAACCGTCTTATTCCGCTCCAGAGTAATATTTTGTTTGGTTAGGCTGCTTAAAATTTTTTTATTCTGAAATTAGATTTTATTGTGTTAAGGCTTGTTTTAACATTTTATTTTAGACGTGGTTCGGATTCAACGTTAAACTGTAGGTCTAAGGTGGCGTGGCACGCTTGACTTTCATTAGAATGAACAATTTGGATAGGTCCGGGTTTGTATATTATTATTTTTTATTATGTATATACTCCTCGTTCGTAGTTCTTATGCTATTATTATTTTTTATTGCATATATTCCTTCGCTTGTGTAGGAATGTATATTTAATTTCCTTATATTTCGTGCAAATGGATCCAATAATTTGTCTAAATAAAGTGATGTGATGATGTTTTATTTAATTTTTTTGGGTGTATATGTAAACGTTTTTATTATTATTATTAATTATTTATACCAAATGGCTGGTTAGGCCTTCTAAGTCAACTGGCGGGTTATGCCAACTGGCGGTTTAAGTCAGCTGACGGTGACAAACGTACACAAATGCACGTACACCTCCGACTAGGATTGTGCCAATCCAATAATTCGTCTAAATAAACTGAGTGATGTGGTGGTGTTTTATTTAATTCTTTTGGTGGTATATGTAAACGTTATTATTATTATTATTTAATTATACCAACTGGCTTGGTTAGGCCTTCTAAGCCTACTGATGGATTATGCCAACTGGCGGAGAGCCAGAATATATGCTTTAATTAAATAAATAGCGCAAACTGGCAACTCAGCCTTCTAAGCCAACTGGCTGATTAAGCCAGAATATATGTTTTAATTAAATAAACAGCACAATCTGGCAACTAAGCCAAATAAACGAACTGGCTGATTAGGAACATATTAAGGCAACGGCCGCTCGGCTGAAGTCTTAATATGCGCTTGGCTCCCGCCAGGCGAACACCTCTCTTCCTTTCTCTCATTCTCCTCTCTTTTTCCCTTGGGGGCTAACTCCGCCTCCAAGTTGCATAACCCCTTTTTGCTCTTGCAACATTCCCCCTGTGTTGCATAGCGTCTTGCAACATTCCTCCCCCTTGGTGCACAACAACTTGCAACAATCCCCTCCCCTTGTTGCACACCAACTTGCATCACCCGTTTGCAACATCTTGCCTAATTACTCGATATTGCATTGCGACATTCTTGCACTCGTCCATTTTGCGGGCATACTACTGATATTATTTGCATGTTGCAAATTTGTATAGCCTTCAAATCGGTAGGGTTTGCAAATATGTAATGTCGTAAAAATTACTGTTAAAACTGATTAAATTACAATTACGATTACTGTGTTTAGAAAGTAATTAAATTGCACTCTTTCTGAAGTAATTTAGTTACACTTAAAATTATTTCTTTAAAGTTTTAAACCAAGTGAATTACTTTCCAGTTTCTCATATAAAAGCTTGGGACCTTTTCCAGTTTGTGTACCGTTTTTCATATAATTTATTTTTGCTTCTTTTCAGATCAAAAATGAGTGATCAAAAATGAGTTCTTGATAACCTAACCTAACCTAACCTAACGTAACCTAACCTAACCCACATTATAACTTTCGTCACTACACTATAAATGTTTACTATGCTGTATGTAATGTACTGTAGAAAACGGCACATAAACTGGAAAACGTCCAAAGCTTGAAATCCATTGAAAGCATTTGTCGTTAAACGATAATGTTTAAACAAAATTACCTATTCACTGTTACAAATTATATCTCAAGGAATGAAGCGAGGTACGTTTTGCTTTATACTAAAACACCAGGCTGTAAATAAGAAAGTATGCCCAGATTTTTAAAGTAAAGTTATGATAAAGCACTGTATATAATATAATGGCATAATTAATGTAAGAAAGATCTTTAAAAATGTAATTTCATTTTAAATTGTAAAGAAATTATTACAGCAAATTTAGAAGTAATTGAAATTAGTAATTAATTACTCAGAAATTAATGGTAATTTAATTTACTTTAGAAATCTGGTATAGACTAACTTCAATAAGTTTAACGAGGGCGTGGTTACAAGAGACTAAATCCAGAGACGAACTCTATCTATTTATCTATCTATTTATATCTATATCTATCTGCTTATCTATCGGATCACCTGAAGATCAGGACCACCAGCCTCAATTACAAATGATATCTTCGTTAAAACTAACGAAAATTTCACGACTTAACCTAACCAATCGTCAAGGGCGCACAGTTGACCTAACCGGACATTCAATTTAATTTATTACTATATTGGTACTGTAAAGCAAAAAACAAGAATACATGGGGACCCTGATCTTCAGGTGGTCCTATCTATCTATTCATATCTACGTGGTATATCTATCCATCTAACTATGTACTTACTATACATGTTGTATTTTAAAAAATAAAGGAAAATATTGATTCAATGATTCCTATTGCTTTCTTTATTCTTTGTTTAGCTAATAATCTAAAGGGTGTACTAAAAGTAACCTTTACCCCTGATCCTCATATATATATATATATATATATATATATATATATATATATATATATATATATATATATATACACTCGTGTATATATACATATGACAAGGGATAAAGAGATTTATGGGACACCCTGTAGTTTGCAGGTTTTTCATTATTGCGACTCACGCCTTGAAAGACTTCTAATCAATTTGAACGAAATAAACGGTGGGTTGAAAGATGAGTTATATCTGTAAATTTTATTTTCTTAACCTTTCAACTGGGTACAATCGTTGGATGGATGACCGTCATTTGCGACCAGATGATGTAGTGACCCGTAGTTCTGATCCCACGCAAAGCTGAAGGTCCCCTCCATCATACGATCTTTGCAGTTACGGAGGAGGTTAAACAGCCACACACACACACACACACACACACACACACACACGCTTGCGCGCGAGCGCGAGAGAGAGAAAATTAAATTTGCATGATTACAGAATTACAGTAGTGGGTCTGTCTGTAACACAGATGCAAACAAGCACATCTTTCTTTCTAACAGCAAAATAAAGTCTGGCTATCTCCGACATGCTCTAACAATAAAAACAGCAGTCCAAAAACATTTGGAGCAGGGGTTCCCAAAGTGGTCACTATCGACCCCCTGGGGTTGATGGGACTGTGCAGGGTGTCGATAAAGATCTATAGGCCGATAGGGGTTCGATAAAGTTCTAGGGGTCTAGGCTTAAGTTCTAGGCTTAACATCGATGAGCACGGTGACTTAAGGCTCAAACTCTCAAACCTACAGCCTAATGTTCATGCTCTTGTTAATGCCCATCAGGCCCATCCATCTCATTAGAGAAGATTTAATTGTAAAGGTATTTAGCAGTTATTAATTTTCACTTAATTACTAATAATGGTAATTGTATAAATATAATGATTAATAAATATTGATTATATTTTGATGTTTCTTGACCTCATTTCATTTAAAATTATTTTAAATATTTAGAATTTTGGTTAGGGGTCGATGATAACTTTATAAGTTCACCAAGGGGTCGACAAGCTCAGAAGTTTGGGAACCCCTGATTTGGAGGGTGTATTCCTCTCTCTGATTGGTCGTAACTAGAACAGTCTTCCTGATGGGTAACTCGAAAATACAAAACTTCTCTCTCTCTCTCTCTCTCTCTCTCGAAGGTTAGGCTAGCCAAACGTAACGAAGAACTCCGGGTGGCAAACCTCTGCAAGGGGAACCCTAAGGAATCCTTCAATTATGTTAATAGTAGAAAGCCCATTAGGACCTCCGTCGCGGACATCGCTAATGTGCTGAATAAATACTTTGCGGGAGTGTTCACCAGGGAGGACACCCGCGTCATCCCCGAGTCAGGCGTCAGGAACGACGGTGCTGGCCTGAATAGTGTTTAGTGTACCGCGATAGACGTTGCCGATAGAATAGACAAACTGAACGCTTTTAAGGCTCCTGGGCCAGACCAGTTCCTCCCCAGAGTCTTGCGGGAAGTGCGCGACCAGGTGGCTCCTCACCTGGCTACAGTCTTCAACAAATCGTTGGAGATGGGCCAGGTGCCTGGTGACTGGAGGGAAGCCAACGTGACCCCTATCCTTAAGAAAGGGGATTACAAAAGTCCAGGGAACTATCGTCCATTAGTCTCACTTCGGTTGTAGGTAAATTATTATTAATGGGGATAATAGCGTATAGGATCGTTGACCATTTGGATTCCTACTAGCTTCTTCAGGATTCCTAACATGGGTTTAGACGGCATAGGTCGTGTCTCACCAACTTGCTCGAGTTTTTCCACGTCATGTGGAGTGAGTACGATAAGAGTAGGGCGATTCATATACTTTATCTCGACTTTCAGAAAGCCTTTGATAAGGTACCTCACCGCCGGCTAATGGCCAAAGTCCGCGCGCTGGGTATCGATGGGGAAGTAGGTAGCTGGATTGGAAACTGGCTGAAGAATAGGCGGCAGAGAGTTGTAATGAAAGGGGCTAGCTCGGGTTGGTCCTCGGTCACTAGTGGGGTTCCTCAGGGTTCCGTTTTGGGGCCACTGTTGTTTATCATTTACATAAATGATATCGACGCTGGCATCGTCAGTAGGATCGCCAAATTCGTTGATGACACCAAGCTTGGGGCCAATGTTGGGACGCCCGGAGCGATCGAGCACCTGCGTGCGGACTTACGTAGGATAGGAGAGTGGTCCGAAAAATGCCAAATGTCGTTTAACTTGGGTAAATGCAAGGTCATGCACATTGACTACGCCAATCCCAAGTCGGGCTACTCCATGTTCGGGAGTAATATCGAGGCCACTGATTTGGTAAAGGACTTGGGTGTGTTAATTAGCAGCGACCTTAAGTTTACCAAACAGTGCGTAGAGGTGGAAAAGAAAGCCCAGAAGCTGTTGGGTTATATCAGGAGGCAATTTCGATTTCGGAACAAGGAGATTATGCTCTCTCTGTACAATTCCCTTGTTCGCCCGCACCTGGAGTATGCTGTGCAGTTCTGGTCGCCCACCTTAAAGAAAGATATTGACAGGCTGGAGCGAGTCCAGGCGAGGGCCACAAAGTTAATCCCTTCCGTTAACCATATGGGGTAAAATCGACGCTTACACCCCCTGAATTTGTTTTCGCTGGAAACTCGGAGGCTGCGTAGTCAACTCATCGAGGTTTTCAAGCTCTTACACGGGTTCGACGATGTCGATTTCAGAAGCACATTTAGTTTAAATGATAACTCAACTCACAACAATGGTTGGAAGTTGGATTTGAAACGGTTTAGCACTAATGTGTATGTGAATTACTTTACCTATAAGATCTGTGACACGCGGAACAGGCTACCTTCAGAAGTTGTGAACAGTTCCTCTGTGGATCAGTTCAAGAAAATGTTAGACCGAATCTTGCACACTATTTGAAGGTGTATCAAATTTTTCCTGGCACCCGTTGTCATTGGTACCTCGTCGGTGTAGGCCGCAAGGCCTTTTGAGGTACTTCTTTTCCTTGTAGCTCCTTGTAACTCTCTCTCTCTCTCTCTCTTAGGAAGGATATAGAATGTTTGGAAAGGATAAAAGCAAGGTTCTCATTTAATACCAATCCGACAAGAAAATAATGGTTTTAAATTGGAACTTAAAATATTTAGTATATCCATCTGCGGTAATTTTTTCTCCTATAAAATAGTTAATATCTGGAACCAACTTCGCTTGGAGGTTTTTCAAGTCAAAGTGTAAATATGTTTAAAAATAGTCTGGACAAAGTTCTGAATACACTCAGGGTTTAAGACTGTTCCTACATATAACATCACTTGAGGATCGATTAAATAAGTTTTTTGAAAATAGTATTATAACGTAACCCCGCAGGAGTTTGTTTAAACATTTACTATTACACTTAGTCCTCCCCAACTTTAGAGAGACATCTCTGGTTGCATTGTGCCCCACATAGTACAATCAACCATCGAGCAACTCATTTTTTATCACTTGGCTCATAAACATCTCTTATTGGGAGACTCTTGAATTCGCCGTAGCAACAAAAGGGTGATCACCCAGGAAACACTTTCATTCTCCATAAGAGATAGATACAGGGACCTCCTACTGATATTCCTCATCGGAAAGAGATTTTCTCAACTCTCGTGGTAGCAAAACACCGCGAAGTATGAACAACTCATTATATTCACTTGCAGCATAAACACCTTTCACGGCGGGAGAACCCAAGATGAAATCGGCGCACACATTCAAAGAGTTGGCTGACACATAGATATCACAGACATCCAAT
>JAJOZX010018325.1:0-41399 GCA_023014485.1 Bathynomus jamesi
GTTCTTTCTACTCGTTTGTGGGATGTCGTACGTACAGGGTGTGGTCGGTTAGAGAGCTCTCTTGCAATTCAGTTTGGTTGTTTAGATACAAGATTGTTGCATCGTGCAATAGTCCAGGTTGCGTTGTTGTTGCAAGGTTGAGAAAGAAGACCATAAATAGTACCCCTTTTGTTTATATTAAATTCATGTAACAAAGGTCTAAGGTAGGCCCGCATCGAGTCAGCAACCCTGAGGTTACAGTGAGGTAGGACCTAATAGGATCTCAAATCCGTAAGTTTTAATTTAGCTTAACTTGGGCTTCAGGTAGAACTGGCCCTTTAGAATTTGGCCGTTCACGGCTCAGCTGGGATTTTGAACCCAACAAATAAATAAAATAACAGCCATAGAGCAAGAGGATTTACGCTTAGTGACTGCGCAGCTTTCCATATTAGGAACTAAAAAGGTTGCTCTAAGTGAGGTAAATGTTAAAATTGAGGCTCTTATAGAAGAGGATGAAATAGAAAATAACATAATTTACTTTGAAGAGATTATTGATGATATAATTAAAGTAGGCCTCCGAGCAAAAGAGTTTAGCAGCTCAGTACAGTTAGAGACCAGGTCTAATAATGAAACACAACACTCAACAAATGATGTTTGTGAAGTTAAGGTTAACAGATCTGTAGTTCAATTACCGAGGCTTGTACTCAAACCATTTTCTGGGAGTATTCAGGAATGGCAAGGATGGGCAGACAGTTTTCAATCAGCAGTTCATTCTAGTCAAGTGTTAAGTGCCGTGGAGAAGTTTAATTATTTGCAGTCCCTCTTGGAAGGGGAGGCAGCAAAGACTATAGCAGGATTAGCATTAACAGAGGCTAATTATAATGTGGCTTGGGATATATTAAAGAAACGGTTTGGTAAGCCAGAGATCTTAATTAAAAGCCACCTCCGTGCACTTTTAGCTATACCTCCTGTTAATAATCCTAATAGTGTCAAGGAGTTACGGCAGTTATATGATGAATTTGAAATTAGAACTAGGTCCCTGGATAACTTGGGTGTAGGAATGGAAAGGTATGGTATAATGTTGGTTCCTACACTGGAGTCTAAATTGCCTAGCTCAATTTTGCTTGAATTAAGTAGGGGACACTCTACAGAACATGTGTACATCCCCCTTCAGCAGATGTTAAGTCTTTTAGGCACAGAATTAGCAAGACGAGAGGGAATTGAGTTTGCACAGTGGGATGGTAAACAAGGGGACAAAGGCAGGCACAGCACCAAAGTTTCCACAAAAAGGAATAACCCAGGTACAGTGTCAGCTCTACATGCATCCTCTGAGAATAAATTAAAGGGAATCAAGGAATGCATATTTTGCGAAGGCAACCACAAGTCATATAAATGTGAGTTGGCTGAGGCATTACCCTTTGAGGAGAGAAAGGACAGGGTAGCTAAGTCCACAGCATGTTTTAAATGTTTTTTGAAAGGTCACAGAGCAAGGTTTTGTAAGTTTAAAATTTTGTGCAAAAAATGTCATGGTAGGCATCAGCCATTATTGTGTGAACACACTCCTAGTAGGCCTACCCCAGAAGTAGAGACATCAGTGGCACATGCCACTGCTATGCAAGGGAGTAAAAGTAAAGGGGGATTATTGCAAACAACTGCAGCCTTATTAATTGGGAATGAGGGAGAAGTTACTGTAAGAGTGTTGTTTGATAGTGGTAGCCAGTGTAGTTTTATTAAGACCAGAATTTCCAGAAAATTAAGTTTAAAGAACTTAAGAGGGAAAATTTAAGAATTTCTGGGTTTGGGGGTTCCGTTCAAAACCGAACCAAATTTAAGAAGGTAGAAGTTCTGGTTAAAGGGTTGTTACCGCAAAGTCCCACTATCAAGGTCAAAGCTGTAGAGATTGAGGAACTTTGTGCTCCAGTCACTACTTGTTTAGATATGGCATGTGTCCAAGAATTGCAAGTTAAAGGAATTAATTTGGGCAATAATAAGTTTGAAGGAACAGAAGATATTAGTCTTTTGATTGGAGCTGACTATTATTGGGACTTCATCACTGGTAATATTGTCCGCACATCTCGAGGCCCGGTAGCTATTGAAAGTAAGCTAGGCTGGATGCTACATGGTAGTTATTGCAATGAAATGGAAGTTAAGGCTCTTTTTGTTAAGATTGAGGAGAACAGCCATGGTCTGGAAAGGCATTTGAAAGCGTTTTGGGAACTTGAATCTATTGGCATAAAGGACAAACAGGCAAGTACAGTGAACAATGATGTTTTAGAGCAATTTGAAAAAGGGATTGGGTTTAGAGATGGTTGCTATGAAGTTGGCCTACCCTGGAAGGATTCTTGCAAACCCGGTTCAAATCTTCAGCTAGCTAATCGGAGGTTGGAGACTTCATTGTACAGGCTAAGAAAAAATGAGGAGTTGTTAATTGAATACAATGAGGCCATCCTAAGTTATGTAAGGGAGGGCTATGCTGAAAGGGTGCAAGGTGAGCTGGTGAGCCAGGAGGCACATTATCTGCCACACCATGCAGTGGTACGGCGAGACAAAACTACCACCAAACTGAGGGTAGTTTTTGATGGCTCAGCCAAGGACAAAGGTGGTGTGTCCTTGAATGACTGTTTGGATGCTGGGCCAAATTTAAATGCAGATTTATTTTCCTTGTTACTGAGATTCAGGTTTGGTAGAGTAGCATTGACTGCAGATGTGAAGCAAGCCTTTTTGCGGATAAAGTTAAAACCAGAGGACAGAGATGCAGTAAGGTATCTGTGGGTGCATACGAAAGACTTGTTGGAAAATGAACCTAAGGTTCAAGCATATAGAATGAAGTCAGTGTTGTTTGGCCTCAGCTCTAGTCCATTTCTGTTGGCAGCTACTATGCAGTACCATTTTAAGAAATATTCTGAAGTCTATCCTAACACTATTGAACACATAGGAAAAATTTTTATGTTGATGATTTGCTATGTTCCGTGGATAATACAGAAATGGCTAAACAGATATTCATGGAGGCTAGAGCTATAATGAGGGAGGCTGGCATGGAGCTCAGAAAATGGCAGACCAATCATTCGCAATTACAAGAGTTTATGAGTCATTCCTCTGTAGTACCTGATGCAGCAGAAAGTATTGAGGATTCTGGTATTAAGGAGTTGTGGGCAATAGACGCAAAGGTGCTAGGCATTGTTTGGCAGCAAGATGATGATTTGTTTACCTTCAATGGGAAATCTTTAGTAGAGCTGGCTGAGAATGAGACTAGGTGGACAAACGTACAGCTCTTAGTTTGGCTTCAAAGGTCTTTGATCCTCTTGGATTCCTGGCTCCATTTGTGATAAAGTCAAAAATTTGGTTTCAGAGCCTCTGGGAAATTGGACTTGGTTGGGACCAAGAGTTACCTGATCATATGGTGGTAAGGTGGAAATATTGGTTCAAAGAATTGGCACATCTTGGAGACATTGAAATCCCAAGATGGTACTTTGGAGAGTTGAACAATAGTCCAGACAATTTGGAGCTGCACATCTTTTGTGATGCAAGTGAGGAAGCCTATGCAACTTGTATTTATATAAGAGGCGCATTGCAAGAGGAAGTAAGTTGCAGGTTGGTTGCTGCAAAGAGCAGAGTAGCACCTTTGAAAAGGCTTTCTGTTCCAAGGTTGGAATTGATGGGTGCAGTTATTGCTAGTCGGCTTGCAGTTATAGTGCAAAAGTCTTTGGCCCTCTCTGAAATTCCAAGCTATTATTGGACAGACTCCACTATAGTTTGGCACTGGTTAAGAAGCCAGGCAAGGAAATGGAAACCATTTGTTGCCAATAGGGTGGAGGAAATTCAAGCGCACACAGATCCCAAGCAATGGAAGCATTGTCCAGGCACCCAAAACCCCGCTGATTTACCAACACGAGGAATTTCAGTGAAAGATCTTGCACAGTCAAGTTTGTGGTGGAATGGGCCAGAGTGGCTAAAACTTGGAAGTGAAAACTGGCCTTCTAATCAGCCTATTGTAGGAGAATGCCAGGCTGAAGAAGCATGGGTGAGTGAGGTGAGAAAATGCGCTGTGAACAGTTGTCAAGTTATGCAGCAGGACCCCCTATTGAGGCTTGAGGAGATTAGCAGTCTGAAAAGATTGTTAAGAGTGACAGCATGGGTATATAGATTTACCAACAACATTAAGGGAGAAACAAGAAGGGAAGGAATTCTGAACAGTAATGAGATTCAGCAAGCCAGGAAATACTGGGTGGTATATATGCAGAAGAAAAAATTTGGTGAAGAGAGAGAATTGCTCACCAGCCATCCATTACAGGTTCTACCAACACATTCTGCGCTCAAGGGTTTGGATGTGTTTTTGGATCAGGATTTATTGAGAGTAGGAGGTAGACTACAGTTTTCTGGGCTTCCAGAGGAGAAAAGACATCCAATTTTGCTACCTTGGGGGGCACTTTGTGGACCTTTTGATCCTGGATACTCATCATAAGCTGTTACATGCTGGAGTTAGAGAAGTGATAATAGAGATCAGACAACAGTTTTGGATTCCCAAAATTAGACAAGTAGTAAAAAAGGTCGTGCATAAATGTGTGGTTTGCAAGCGTTGGAGTGCAAAGCCTTATTATGAAAAGGTGGCTCCACTTCCAAGAGAACGGTGTGTCTATACTGCCCCATTTGATGTAGTGGGAGTAGACTTTGCAGGGCCAGTCTATGTGTATGAGCGAGGGGAGTCTAACAAAGGTTATATATGTCTTTTCACCTGTGCTACCACCAGAGCAATCCATTTGGAGTTGGTAAGCAACTTAAGTAGTGATGTATTTCTTTTGGCCTTTAAAAGGTTTGTGAACAGAAGGGGTTTCCCAAATAAAATCATATCGGATAATGCAAAAACCTTCAAAAAGGCTGCAAAGGAACTCCAAGAAATTTGGTCCTTGCTAAAAGAGGAAGGATTCCAATCCTACTTTTCACACCAAGGGGTACAGTGGGAGTTTATTGTTGAGAGAGCACCATGGTGGGGAGGATTTTGGGAAAGGCTAGTGAGAAGTGTAAAGTGTCCATTAAAGAAACTTTTAGCTAATGCTCATTTGAGCAAAGAAGAATTCTGCACTGTTTTATGTGAAGTAGAAGCAATGGTGAACAGTAGGCCTATCACTTTTGTTTACAACAGTATGCAGGATGCAGAGCCATTGACACCAAATCATTTTCTTTGTGGTAAACGATTAACACCAAGCCCCAGTGTGCCAGAAGACTTGCAGCCTATCCAGAGCACTCAAGGAGAGTTAACCAGACGGTTCAGGTACCTTGAAGAGCTACAAGATCAGTTATGGAAGAGGTGGCAGATGGAATACTTGCCAGAACTCAATTATTACCCATCAGGCAAGGTAAAGGGCTCCAATGCAAATTGTATCAAGGTGGGAGAAGTGGTAATGATTGGGGATGAAAGACCAAGGCAATGCTGGAAGCTTGGCATAATTGAAGAGTTGTTTGTTGGCAAAGACAATTTAGTTAGGTCTGCACTGGTAAAGACTTCAGGAGGAAAGTTAAAGAGACCTATACAAAAACTCTATGCTTTAGAAATCAGCAAAAACACAGATAGTCAAGATGAAACATTTGAGTTCCAGCCTCATGGAGAAGGCTTGGCTAACCTTGCAGAAGGTAATGACAACAATGCCTCTTCGGTGGGGAGTGTTAGAAAATCTAGAAGAGGAAGAACCATTGTTGTCCCAAGGCGATATGATGACTAAGCTGATTGATGCAGCATTGCTTGTATATATTAAGTTAAGTGTGTATATATATCCATCTCATAATTGTAAGGTTAGTGAAAAATTAACTTAGAGTAGCATGAGCATCTTTGGGGGCTGCGCGTTCTTTCTACTCGTTTGTGGGATGTCGTACGTACAGGGTGTGGTCGGTTAGAGAGCTCTCTTGCAATTCAGTTTGGTTGTTTAGATACAAGATTGTTGCATCGTGCAATAGTCCAGGTTGCGTTGTTGTTGCAAGGTTGAGAAAGAAGACCATAAATAGTACCCCTTTTGTTTATATTAAATTCATGTAACAAAGGTCTAAGGTAGGCCCGCATCGAGTCAGCAACCCTGAGGTTACAGTGAGGTAGGACCTAATAGGATCTCAAATCCGTAAGTTTTAATTTAGCTTAACTTGGGCTTCAGGTAGAACTGGCCCTTTAGAATTTGGCCGTTCACGGCTCAGCTGGGATTTTGAACCCAACAAATAAATAAAATAACAGCCATAGAGCAAGAGGATTTACGCTTAGTGACTGCGCAGCTTTCCATATTAGGAACTAAAAAGGTTGCTCTAAGTGAGGTAAATGTTAAAATTGAGGCTCTTATAGAAGAGGATGAAATAGAAAATAACATAATTTACTTTGAAGAGATTATTGATGATATAATTAAAGTAGGCCTCCGAGCAAAAGAGTTTAGCAGCTCAGTACAGTTAGAGACCAGGTCTAATAATGAAACACAACACTCAACAAATGATGTTTGTGAAGTTAAGGTTAACAGATCTGTAGTTCAATTACCGAGGCTTGTACTCAAACCATTTTCTGGGAGTATTCAGGAATGGCAAGGATGGGCAGACAGTTTTCAATCAGCAGTTCATTCTAGTCAAGTGTTAAGTGCCGTGGAGAAGTTTAATTATTTGCAGTCCCTCTTGGAAGGGGAGGCAGCAAAGACTATAGCAGGATTAGCATTAACAGAGGCTAATTATAATGTGGCTTGGGATATATTAAAGAAACGGTTTGGTAAGCCAGAGATCTTAATTAAAAGCCACCTCCGTGCACTTTTAGCTATACCTCCTGTTAATAATCCTAATAGTGTCAAGGAGTTACGGCAGTTATATGATGAATTTGAAATTAGAACTAGGTCCCTGGATAACTTGGGTGTAGGAATGGAAAGGTATGGTATAATGTTGGTTCCTACACTGGAGTCTAAATTGCCTAGCTCAATTTTGCTTGAATTAAGTAGGGGACACTCTACAGAACATGTGTACATCCCCCTTCAGCAGATGTTAAGTCTTTTAGGCACAGAATTAGCAAGACGAGAGGGAATTGAGTTTGCACAGTGGGATGGTAAACAAGGGGACAAAGGCAGGCACAGCACCAAAGTTTCCACAAAAAGGAATAACCCAGGTACAGTGTCAGCTCTACATGCATCCTCTGAGAATAAATTAAAGGGAATCAAGGAATGCATATTTTGCGAAGGCAACCACAAGTCATATAAATGTGAGTTGGCTGAGGCATTACCCTTTGAGGAGAGAAAGGACAGGGTAGCTAAGTCCACAGCATGTTTTAAATGTTTTTTGAAAGGTCACAGAGCAAGGTTTTGTAAGTTTAAAATTTTGTGCAAAAAATGTCATGGTAGGCATCAGCCATTATTGTGTGAACACACTCCTAGTAGGCCTACCCCAGAAGTAGAGACATCAGTGGCACATGCCACTGCTATGCAAGGGAGTAAAAGTAAAGGGGGATTATTGCAAACAACTGCAGCCTTATTAATTGGGAATGAGGGAGAAGTTACTGTAAGAGTGTTGTTTGATAGTGGTAGCCAGTGTAGTTTTATTAAGACCAGAATTTCCAGAAAATTAAGTTTAAAGAACTTAAGAGGGAAAATTTAAGAATTTCTGGGTTTGGGGGTTCCGTTCAAAACCGAACCAAATTTAAGAAGGTAGAAGTTCTGGTTAAAGGGTTGTTACCGCAAAGTCCCACTATCAAGGTCAAAGCTGTAGAGATTGAGGAACTTTGTGCTCCAGTCACTACTTGTTTAGATATGGCATGTGTCCAAGAATTGCAAGTTAAAGGAATTAATTTGGGCAATAATAAGTTTGAAGGAACAGAAGATATTAGTCTTTTGATTGGAGCTGACTATTATTGGGACTTCATCACTGGTAATATTGTCCGCACATCTCGAGGCCCGGTAGCTATTGAAAGTAAGCTAGGCTGGATGCTACATGGTAGTTATTGCAATGAAATGGAAGTTAAGGCTCTTTTTGTTAAGATTGAGGAGAACAGCCATGGTCTGGAAAGGCATTTGAAAGCGTTTTGGGAACTTGAATCTATTGGCATAAAGGACAAACAGGCAAGTACAGTGAACAATGATGTTTTAGAGCAATTTGAAAAAGGGATTGGGTTTAGAGATGGTTGCTATGAAGTTGGCCTACCCTGGAAGGATTCTTGCAAACCCGGTTCAAATCTTCAGCTAGCTAATCGGAGGTTGGAGACTTCATTGTACAGGCTAAGAAAAAATGAGGAGTTGTTAATTGAATACAATGAGGCCATCCTAAGTTATGTAAGGGAGGGCTATGCTGAAAGGGTGCAAGGTGAGCTGGTGAGCCAGGAGGCACATTATCTGCCACACCATGCAGTGGTACGGCGAGACAAAACTACCACCAAACTGAGGGTAGTTTTTGATGGCTCAGCCAAGGACAAAGGTGGTGTGTCCTTGAATGACTGTTTGGATGCTGGGCCAAATTTAAATGCAGATTTATTTTCCTTGTTACTGAGATTCAGGTTTGGTAGAGTAGCATTGACTGCAGATGTGAAGCAAGCCTTTTTGCGGATAAAGTTAAAACCAGAGGACAGAGATGCAGTAAGGTATCTGTGGGTGCATACGAAAGACTTGTTGGAAAATGAACCTAAGGTTCAAGCATATAGAATGAAGTCAGTGTTGTTTGGCCTCAGCTCTAGTCCATTTCTGTTGGCAGCTACTATGCAGTACCATTTTAAGAAATATTCTGAAGTCTATCCTAACACTATTGAACACATACGGAAAAATTTTTATGTTGATGATTTGCTATGTTCCGTGGATAATACAGAAATGGCTAAACAGATATTCATGGAGGCTAGAGCTATAATGAGGGAGGCTGGCATGGAGCTCAGAAAATGGCAGACCAATCATTCGCAATTACAAGAGTTTATGAGTCATTCCTCTGTAGTACCTGATGCAGCAGAAAGTATTGAGGATTCTGGTATTAAGGAGTTGTGGGCAATAGACGCAAAGGTGCTAGGCATTGTTTGGCAGCAAGATGATGATTTGTTTACCTTCAATGGGAAATCTTTAGTAGAGCTGGCTGAGAATGAGACTAGGTGGACACAACGTACAGCTCTTAGTTTGGCTTCAAAGGTCTTTGATCCTCTTGGATTCCTGGCTCCATTTGTGATAAAGTCAAAAATTTGGTTTCAGAGCCTCTGGGAAATTGGACTTGGTTGGGACCAAGAGTTACCTGATCATATGGTGGTAAGGTGGAAATATTGGTTCAAAGAATTGGCACATCTTGGAGACATTGAAATCCCAAGATGGTACTTTGGAGAGTTGAACAATAGTCCAGACAATTTGGAGCTGCACATCTTTTGTGATGCAAGTGAGGAAGCCTATGCAACTTGTATTTATATAAGAGGCGCATTGCAAGAGGAAGTAAGTTGCAGGTTGGTTGCTGCAAAGAGCAGAGTAGCACCTTTGAAAAGGCTTTCTGTTCCAAGGTTGGAATTGATGGGTGCAGTATTGCTAGTCGGCTTGCAGTTATAGTGCAAAAGTCTTTGGCCCTCTCTGAAATTCCAAGCTATTATTGGACAGACTCCACTATAGTTTGGCACTGGTTAAGAAGCCAGGCAAGGAAATGGAAACCATTTGTTGCCAATAGGGTGGAGGAAATTCAAGCGCACACAGATCCCAAGCAATGGAAGCATTGTCCAGGCACCCAAAACCCCGCTGATTACCAACACGAGGAATTTCAGTGAAAGATCTTGCACAGTCAAGTTTGTGGTGGAATGGGCCAGAGTGGCTAAAACTTGGAAGTGAAAACTGGCCTTCTAATCAGCCTATTGTAGGAGAATGCCAGGCTGAAGAAGCATGGGTGAGTGAGGTGAGAAAATGCGCTGTGAACAGTTGTCAAGTTATGCAGCAGGACCCCTATTGAGGCTTGAGGAGATTAGCAGTCTGAAAAGATTGTTAAGAGTGACAGCATGGGTATATAGATTTACCAACAACATTAAGGGAGAAACAAGAAGGGAAGGAATTCTGAACAGTAATGAGATTCAGCAAGCCAGGAAATACTGGGTGGTATATATGCAGAAGAAAAAATTTGGTGAAGAGAGAGAATTGCTCACCAGCCATCCATTACAGGTTCTACCAACACATTCTGCGCTCAAGGGTTTGGATGTGTTTTTGGATCAGGATTTATTGAGAGTAGGAGGTAGACTACAGTTTTCTGGGCTTCCAGAGGAGAAAAGACATCCAATTTTGCTACCTTATGGGGGGCACTTTGTGGACCTTTTGATCCTGGATACTCATCATAAGCTGTTACATGCTGGAGTTAGAGAAGTGATAATAGAGATCAGACAACAGTTTTGGATTCCCAAAATTAGACAAGTAGTAAAAAAGGTCGTGCATAAATGTGTGGTTTGCAAGCGTTGGAGTGCAAAGCCTTATTATGAAAAGGTGGCTCCACTTCCAAGAGAACGGTGTGTCTATACTGCCCCATTTGATGTAGTGGGAGTAGACTTTGCAGGGCCAGTCTATGTGTATGAGCGAGGGGAGTCTAACAAAGGTTGTATATGTCTTTTCACCTGTGCTACCACCAGAGCAATCCATTTGGAGTTGGTAAGCAACTTAAGTAGTGATGTATTTCTTTTGGCCTTTAAAAGGTTTGTGAACAGAAGGGGTTTCCCAAATAAAATCATATCGGATAATGCAAAAACCTTCAAAAAGGCTGCAAAGGAACTCCAAGAAATTTGGTCCTTGCTAAAAGAGGAAGGATTCCAATCCTACTTTTCACACCAAGGGGTACAGTGGGAGTTTATTGTTGAGAGAGCACCATGGTGGGGAGGATTTTGGGAAAGGCTAGTGAGAAGTGTAAAGTGTCCATTAAAGAAACTTTTAGCTAATGCTCATTTGAGCAAAGAAGAATTCTGCACTGTTTTATGTGAAGTAGAAGCAATGGTGAACAGTAGGCCTATCACTTTTGTTTACAACAGTATGCAGGATGCAGAGCCATTGACACCAAATCATTTTCTTTGTGGTAAACGATTAACACCAAGCCCCAGTGTGCCAGAAGACTTGCAGCCTATCCAGAGCACTCAAGGAGAGTTAACCAGACGGTTCAGGTACCTGAAGAGCTACAAGATCAGTTATGGAAGAGGTGGCAGATGGAATACTTGCCAGAACTCAATTATTACCCATCAGGCAAGGTAAAGGGCTCCAAAGCAAATTGTATCAAGGTGGGAGAAGTGGTAATGATTGGGGATGAAAGATCAAGGCAATGCTGGAAGCTTGGCATAATTGAAGAGTTGTTTGTTGGCAAAGACAATTTAGTTAGGTCTGCACTGGTAAAGACTTCAGGAGGAAAGTTAAAGAGACCTATACAAAAACTCTATGCTTTAGAAATCAGCAAAAACACAGATAGTCAAGATGAAACATTTGAGTTCCAGCCTCATGGAGAAGGCTTGGCTAACCTTGCAGAAGGTAATGACAACAATGCCTCTTCGGTGGGGAGTGTTAGAAAATCTAGAAGAGGAAGAACCATTGTTGTCCCAAGGCGATATGATGACTAAGCTGATTGATGCAGCATTGCTTGTATATATTAAGTTAAGGTGTATATATATCCATCTCATAATTGTAAGGTTAGTGAAAAATTAACTTAATTTAGAGCTAGCATTTTGAGCTCTTGTGGCATCATTGTTTGGTCACACTGTTGGCATCATTTTGGGGCGCTGCGCGTTCTTTCTACTCGTTTGTGGGATGTCGTACGTACAGGGTGTGGTCGGTTAGAGAGCTCTCTTGCAATTCAGTTTGGTTGTTTAGATACAAGATTGTTGCATCGTGCAATAGTCCAGGTTGCGTTGTTGTTGCAAGGTTGAGAAAGAAGACCATAAATAGTACCCCTTTTGTTTATATTAAATTCATGTAACAAAGGTCTAAGGTAGGCCCGCATCGAGTCAGCAACCCTGAGGTTACAGTGAGGTAGGACCTAATAGGATCTCAAATCCGTAAGTTTTAATTTAGCTTAACTTGGGCTTCAGGTAGAACTGGCCCTTTAGAATTTGGCCGTTCACGGCTCAGCTGGGATTTTGAACCCAACAAATAAATAAAATAACAGCCATAGAGCAAGAGGATTTACGCTTAGTGACTGCGCAGCTTTCCATATTAGGAACTAAAAAGGTTGCTCTAAGTGAGGTAAATGTTAAAATTGAGGCTCTTATAGAAGAGGATGAAATAGAAAATAACATAATTTACTTTGAAGAGATTATTGATGATATAATTAAAGTAGGCCTCCGAGCAAAAGAGTTTAGCAGCTCAGTACAGTTAGAGACCAGGTCTAATAATGAAACACAACACTCAACAAATGATGTTTGTGAAGTTAAGGTTAACAGATCTGTAGTTCAATTACCGAGGCTTGTACTCAAACCATTTTCTGGGAGTATTCAGGAATGGCAAGGATGGGCAGACAGTTTTCAATCAGCAGTTCATTCTAGTCAAGTGTTAAGTGCCGTGGAGAAGTTTAATTATATGCAGTCCCTCTTGGAAGGGGAGGCAGCAAAGACTATAGCAGGATTAGCATTAACAGAGGCTAATTATAATGTGGCTTGGGATATATTAAAGAAACGGTTTGGTAAGCCAGAGATCTTAATTAAAAGCCACCTCCGTGCACTTTTAGCTATACCTCCTGTTAATAATCCTAATAGTGTCAAGGAGTTACGGCAGTTATATGATGAATTTGAAATTAGAACTAGGTCCCTGGATAACTTGGGTGTAGGAATGGAAAGGTATGGTATAATGTTGGTTCCTACACTGGAGTCTAAATTGCCTAGCTCAATTTTGCTTGAATTAAGTAGGGGACACTCTACAGAACATGTGTACATCCCCCTTCAGCAGATGTTAAGTCTTTTAGGCACAGAATTAGCAAGACGAGAGGGAATTGAGTTTGCACAGTGGGATGGTAAACAAGGGGACAAAGGCAGGCACAGCACCAAAGTTTCCACAAAAAGGAATAACCCAGGTACAGTGTCAGCTCTACATGCATCCTCTGAGAATAAATTAAAGGGAATCAAGGAATGCATATTTTGCGAAGGCAACCACAAGTCATATAAATGTGAGTTGGCTGAGGCATTACCCTTTGAGGAGAGAAAGGACAGGGTAGCTAAGTCCACAGCATGTTTTAAATGTTTTTTGAAAGGTCACAGAGCAAGGTTTTGTAAGTTTAAAATTTTGTGCAAAAAATGTCATGGTAGGCATCAGCCATTATTGTGTGAACACACTCCTAGTAGGCCTACCCCAGAAGTAGAGACATCAGTGGCACATGCCACTGCTATGCAAGGGAGTAAAAGTAAAGGGGGATTATTGCAAACAACTGCAGCCTTATTAATTGGGAATGAGGGAGAAGTTACTGTAAGAGTGTTGTTTGATAGTGGTAGCCAGTGTAGTTTTATTAAGACCAGAATTTCCAGAAAATTTAAGTTTAAAGAACTTAAGAGGGAAAATTTAAGAATTTCTGGGTTTGGGGGTTCCGTTCAAAACCGAACCAAATTTAAGAAGGTAGAAGTTCTGGTTAAAGGGTTGTTACCGCAAAGTCCCACTATCAAGGTCAAAGCTGTAGAGATTGAGGAACTTTGTGCTCCAGTCACTACTTGTTTAGATATGGCATGTGTCCAAGAATTGCAAGTTAAAGGAATTAATTTGGGCAATAATAAGTTTGAAGGAACAGAAGATATTAGTCTTTTGATTGGAGCTGACTATTATTGGGACTTCATCACTGGTAATATTGTCCGCACATCTCGAGGCCCGGTAGCTATTGAAAGTAAGCTAGGCTGGATGCTACATGGTAGTTATTGCAATGAATGGAAGTTAAGGCTCTTTTTGTTAAGATTGAGGAGAACAGCCATGGTCTGGAAAGGCATTTGAAAGCGTTTTGGGAACTTGAATCTATTGGCATAAAGGACAAACAGGCAAGTACAGTGAACAATGATGTTTTAGAGCAATTTGAAAAAGGGATTGGGTTTAGAGATGGTTGCTATGAAGTTGGCCTACCCTGGAAGGATTCTTGCAAACCCGGTTCAAATCTTCAGCTAGCTAATCGGAGGTTGGAGACTTCATTGTACAGGCTAAGAAAAAAATGAGGAGTTGTTAATTGAATACAATGAGGCCATCCTAAGTTATGTAAGGGAGGGCTATGCTGAAAGGGTGCAAGGTGAGCTGGTGAGCCAGGAGGCACATTATCTGCCACACCATGCAGTGGTACGGCGAGACAAAACTACCACCAAACTGAGGGTAGTTTTTGATGGCTCAGCCAAGGACAAAGGTGGTGTGTCCTTGAATGACTGTTTGGATGCTGGGCCAAATTTAAATGCAGATTTATTTTCCTTGTTACTGAGATTCAGGTTTGGTAGAGTAGCATTGACTGCAGATGTGAAGCAAGCCTTTTTGCGGATAAAGTTAAAACCAGAGGACAGAGATGCAGTAAGGTATCTGTGGGTGCATACGAAAGACTTGTTGGAAAATGAACCTAAGGTTCAAGCATATAGAATGAAGTCAGTGTTGTTTGGCCTCAGCTCTAGTCCATTTTTGTTGGCAGCTACTATGCAGTACCATTTTGAGAAATATTCTGAAGTCTATCCTAACACTATTGAACACATAAGGTGTAGGAAATTCAAGCGCACACAGATCCCAAGCAATGGAAGCATTGTCCAGGCACCCAAAACCCCGCTGATTTACCAACACGAGGAATTTCAGTGAAAGATCTTGCACAGTCAAGTTTGTGGTGGAATGGGCCGGAGTGGCTAAAACTTGGAAGTGAAAACTGGCCTTCTAATCAGCCTATTCTAGGAGAATGCCAGGCTGAAGAAGCATGGGTGAGTGAGGTGAGAAAATGCGCTGTGAACAGTTGTCAAGTTATGCAGCAGGACCCCATATTGAGGCTTGAGGACATTAGCAGTCTGAAAAGATTGTTAAGAGTGACAGCATGGGTATATCGATTTACCAACAACATTAAGGGAGAAACAAGAAGGGAAGGAATTCTGAGCAGTAATGAGATTCAGCAAGCCAGGAAATACTGGGTGGTATATATGCAGATGGAAAAATTTGGTGAAGAGAGAGAATTGCTCACCAGCCATCCATTACAGGTTCTACCAACACATTCTGCGCTCAAGGGTTTGGATGTGTTTTTGGATCAGGATTTATTGAGAGTAGGAGGTAGACTGCAGTTTTCTGGGCTTCCAGAGGAGAAAAGACATCCAATTTTGCTACCTTCTGGGGGCACTTTGTGGGCCTTTTGATCCTGGATACTCATCATAAGCTGTTACATGCTGGAGTTAGAGAAGTGATAATAGAGATTAGACAACAATTTTGGATTCCCAAAATTAGACAAGTAGTAAAAAAGTTCTTGCATAAATGTGTGGTTTGCAAGCGTTGGAGTGCAAAGCCTTATTATGAAAAGGTGGCTCCACTTCCAAGAGAACGGTGTGTCTATACTGCCCCATTTGATGTAGTGGGAGTAGACTTTGCAGGGCCAGTCTATGTGTATGAGCGAGGTGAGTCTAACAAAGGTTATATATGTCTTTTCACCTGTGCTACCACCAGAGCAATCCATTTGGAGTTGGTAAGCAACTTAAGTAGTGATGTATTTCTTTTGGCCTTTAAAAGGTTTGTGAACAGAAAGGGTTTCCCAAATAAAATCATATCGGATAATTCAAAAACCTCCAAAAAGGCTGGAAAGGAACTCCAAGAAATTTGGTCCTTGCTAAAAGAGGAAGGATTCCAATCCTACTTTTCACACCAAGAGGTACAGTGGGAGTTTATTGTTGAGAGAGCACCATGGTGGGGAGGATTTTGAGAAAGGCTAGTGAAAAGTGTAAAGTGTCCATTAAAGAAACTTTTAGCTGATGCTCATTTGAGCAAAGAAGAATTCTGCACTGTTTTATGTGAAGTAGAAGCAATGGTGAACAGTACGCCTATCACTTTTGTTTACAACAGTATGCAGGATGCAGAGCCATTGTCACCAAATCATTTTCTTTGTGGTAAACGATTAACATCAAGCCCCAGTGTGCCAGAAGACTTGCAGCCTATCCAGAGCACTCAAGGAGAGTTAACCAGACGGGTCAGGTACCTTGAAGAGCTACAAAATCAGTTATGGAAGAGGTGGCAGATGGAATACTTGCCAGAACTCAATTATTACCCATCAGGCAATGTAAAGGGCTCCAATGCAAATTGTATCAAGGTGGGAGAAGTGGTAATGATTGGGGATGAAAGACCAAGGCAATGCTGGAAGCTTTGCATAATTGAAGAGTTGTTTGTTGGCAAAGACAATTTAGTTAGGTCTGCACTGGTAAAGACTTCAGGAGGAAAGTTAAAGAGACCTATACAAAAACTCTATGCTTTACAAATCAGCAAAAACACAGATAGTCAAGATGAAACATTTGAGTTACAGCCTCATGGAGAAGGCTTGGCTAACTTTGCAGAAGGTAACGACAACAATGCCTCTTCGGTGGGGAGTGTTAGAAAATCTAGAAGAGGAAGAACCATTGTTGTCCCAAGGCGATATGATGATTAAGCTGATTGATGCAGCATTGCTTGGCTTGTATATATTAAGTTAAGGTGTATATATATCCATCTCATAATTGTAAGGTTAGTGAAAAATTCACTTAATTTAGAGCTAGCATTTTTGGCTCTTGTGGCATCAGTGTTTGGGACTCTGGTGGCATCATTTTGGGGCGCTGCGCGTCCTTTGTACTCGTTTGTGGGATGTCGTACGTACAGGGTGTGGTCTGATAGAGAGCTCTCTTGCAATTCAGTTTGGTTGTTTAGATACAAGATTGTTGCATCGTGCAATAGTCCAGGTTGCGTTGTTGTTGCAAGGTTGAGAAAGAAGACCATAAATAGTACCCCTTTTGTTTTTATATTAAATTCATGTAACTAAGGTCTAAGGTAGGCCCGCATCGAGTCAGCAACCCTGAGGTAGGACCTAATAGGATCTCAAATCCGTAAGTTTTAATTTTAGCTTAACTTGGGCTGTAGGTAGAACTGGCCCTTTAGAATTTGGCCGTTCACGGCTCAGCTGGGATTTTGAACCCAACAAATAAATAAAATAACAACCATCGACCCGTAAGTGCGATTGTGCGGAAACGAGTGCTCGTTAGGAAAATCTCGCCATAGATTTCAGTGCAACGCGTATTCGAAAATTGCGAAAACTAAAAGACGCCGGCCTTGTGGATTTAGCGTGTCTCAGGTTAGGTTAGGTTAGGTAAGGTTAATTAATACCAAAATACATTTTTCTAGTAATATTTGATGTGTTTTGCTTAGATTTTGACATCCATTTCCCTTGAAAATGAGCCAAACTTCAAAGTACTATAACTTTGTTGGATCTCATTTCCGAGGGAAATGGAGGTCAGATTTGAACAAATCACTCAAATACTACTAGAAAAATGTATTTTAGTGTGTAAAATGACTGAGTGACTCTTTATACATAATTACCGAAATTTTTGTAGTGGGCACACTAGGGGCCACTTCGGCCCATCGAGGTGGCTTCACTATGTAAAAACTGCCTGTACATTGGCAACAACCAATTTTTACAAAACTAATTAATTATCAATTTAAAACTAGAGATAGAATCTCTTGATCCAGAGGATCAAAGTCATAATAGGCTACTATCCACAAATATGTTACACTCTATATCTATTTATAACTGACATGTAAATATAAATATATCAGATACAAAGAATCCAGTCAATTTCATTACGGTACCCATCAATACCAGTACCTTGCCAGCCAAAAATAAGTCACGGTCCATATCAATTGCGGACCAAGTCACAATTTACAACCAGTGGCGGACTGGCTAGGCTGTCAGTCTGCCATGTGGCAGATGGGCCCCCCTAGAAAAAAGGGAAGTTGGCCCCCTAGACCTGAGGTAAAAAAAATTGGCAGCCAATCTATCATACTCGTATACAAAGTTTAAATAAACATAAGTCAGTTGGGCCTGATAAAATATATCCTAGAATTAAGGTGTTGACAGTATTTCTATTACATGAAATAGGTATAATTTATTTAGATTTTTGTAATTATTTGTTTGTATTTTTTTTATTTTGTATTTATTAATAGTATATAAAAAGGCAAATGTATTAATAACTTCTTTAATTTGTTAAAATTATTGCAGGTTTTAAACTTTTAGAAAGTAGCAAAAAATTAATAAATTACGTGCCTAAATTACAGGTTTGCCAACCTGCCTGTCACTACGACATTTTTAACTTCATTAGTTTATTTAATAGTTGCCTACATACTTCATTAAAATCAATTCCAATTTATCAAAGTAAGTTTCTTATTTTTGTTATTGCTGTTATATATGTACAATTATATTTTACCCACTTCTATGTCCATATATAAAAGATATATAGAGTTATGTATATATTTTATATAAAGCTGCTATTTATAAAGATAGATATAAAAATAAATAAGAAAATACATGTAATAGTATTGAGAAAAGATACATTACATTACAGTTACATTACAATACAGTTACAGAATACATATATTCATTCATTATAGTTAGGCTGACCATACGTACCGTTTTGAACGGGACAGTACCGTTTTGTATGGGTTTTTGTATGGGTTCTGTCACTGAAGAATAATTGTAAGCTCAATATGTTTATGTACTTACTTTTTCATGAATACAGAATATTACATAACCCCCGTCCCTTTTTTGCCATCCCAATGTCCCGTTTTTGTCTCAAGGAAATATGGTCAGCCTAATTATAGTATAATTCAAGCATTGTTATTTGTTTTGAAATTTGTTGACCTTGATTATATTAAATGCAATTAGTAAATCAGATTACTTTATTAATTTTATTTATTTATTTTTATATTTCAGGTAAGGAAATGGAACACATGAAATGGAAATCTGGAGCACAGAAACGGAAAGATAAACGAGAAGCAGAAAGAAATGATTCAGCAAAAAAGTGCAGGCCTATAACGGCATTTATGATATCAACACCTATATCTACATGTCAGAAAGAGGAAAGCGACTTACAGAGAAATTCAACTACAACTATTCATCCTGATACTGTAGATCTAGGACATAAAGATGAAGGTATGCCTAACGTTTTTGAGACTGTAGATTCCTGTACATGTACATAATCAAAAAGATCTAGTAGCTGATTTAAATAATGATGAGAATCAACCAACATTTAGACAGGATAAGCTCTTTCAATATCCTGCACGAACAGATTTGAAATCTTTTTTCAAAGAGCATCCAATTCAGCCACATGATCATGATCTGCCATTTAATGTAAGGTTATATAAGCGAAAAATTATGGGTGACACTGTCTCACGACACTGGTTAACATATAATAAGAAAAATAGATCACTATATTGTTCATTTTGCTTAGCATTTGAGTCACCAACCTCTTCTAACCCATCTGCTTTTGTGCGAGGATTTAATGATTACAGACGCATTAGCCAGTGCTTATCAGAGCATGAATCAACTGGTATGCATAGCAAGGATGCTCAGGAATATATTAGTGTAGTAAATGATGGTGGTTTAGCTCGTTTTTTCGATGCATCATTGCAGCAGCGAAAAGATGAAGTACTAAAGCAGAGAAATATTGTTGCCAGAGTTGTAGATATAATAACGATGTTAGGTAAACAACCTCTTCCTTTTCGTGGACACAGAAATGAGTCAGCATATTCTCTTCTTGATGAAACAGAAAATCATGGAAATTTCTTGGCTACTGTGCAGTTGATGGCAAAATATGATCCTATTATGGCTTCTCATGTTTCCATGGTGAAGGAAAAATCTGAACAACGATGTGAAAAATTGGAAAAACAAAGAAAGGTACAAAGTAAAGGTCGTGGTAGTCTTGTCACATTCTTGAGTAAAACGACCATCTCTTCTTTGACCCAAATTATGAAGAATATGATACAGGAAAAAATTACTCAAGAAGTTGCTGAGGCCAAGTATTATTCCATACAAGTAGATTCAACCCAGGATATTTCATCAATTGATCAATTTAGTATTGTTATTCGATATGTACTAAATGGTACTATCCATGAACGACTACTTGCAATTGTTCCAAGCAATGATGGTACAGGGCAGGGACTTTTTGACCTATTAAATGAAACATTACAACGTCTTGAAATAGATCGGAAAAACTGCTTATCAGATAGCACAGATGGCGCTGCAAGCTACCATGGACAATACCATATGTCCCACAAAAAAGTACACCCAACTTTAGATTGTACTAACTCCTCCAAAAATTGAGATATTTTGGATCTGTTTGTTTGATTTAATATAGCAAATTATTCTTTGTTAACGTTCAAATTTATTCATGTTTAAACGATTTAGTGTTTAAGCATCTGCTTTTAACTGAAGGGTACAGCAAAATGGGTTGCGCGGAATGATCATTTCTCCCAGCCAGATAGCTCCTCTTGCTTTAACCAATGTGCTACTTTTTACGTCAAAGGATATTGCAAACATTTTTTTTAAATAATTCGAACTTTTGTATCTAAGATACGAGTCATACATATAAATGAAGAATCTGAATTACTAAATTTATAAATAACTTTGAAACCCTTATCATGCAGTTTACACGAAGGCAGCGCGTTCTCATGGTCACAATTTATCTGCAAACTAAAAGCTTAAAACAAGTTCAGAATACCTCCGAACTGCAATTTCCCGATAGAGCTTCTCCAACTAAACATACAATTTTGAAGAATGCTCGGAAATACAAAGAAGAAGAAGGAACGGTCCTCAATTTGAACAAAGGACGTTCAGGCCATCCGAAGACGGCAAGAACAGACGAGAACATTCAGCATGTTCGGCATTTATTAGAGAGACATCCAAAAGTGTCCACCAGGCGAAATGGTACAGAACTCTCACGCATGTCATTTCATCGAATAGTTCGTGAGGATTTGAATTTGTACCCATACAGAATGGAAATTCGACATCAACTCATTGAAGGAGATCTACCTCGCCGCCTAAGATTTGCCCAGTGGTTTCTTGAAAAACCAGAAAGATTCACGGAACAATTAGTGGTTGGAGATGAGGCGGCCTTTTTTATGAATGGTCTAGTGAACAGACAAATCTGCCGTCAGTATGCACCAAAAAATCATCCACCTGACAATCATATCTACGAAAAGAATAACTCTAGACAAAAACTGTCTCTCTGGGTAGGACTGTGCGGTAATGGAGCGGTAATTGGCCCGGTCTTTTACGATGGTAATCTAAATGGTGAAGCTTACCTAGAAATGATAGACCGAGAAATCCTTCCACAAATACGTATTACTTATGGAAACCGATTTAATCGTATTTGGTGGGTGCAAGACGGAGCTCCTGCTCACAGGAGAGTTATTGTGAAGGAACGCTTGCAGGAAGTCTTCCACCAAAGAGTAATTGCTACAGGCCATGACATTGAATGGCCTCCCAGAAGCCCTGACTTGACCCCGTGTGATTACTTTTTATGGGGTCATTTGAAAAATAGAGTATTTGCATCACAACCTATCAATTTAGATGATTTGAGGACTCGCATCACAGCTGAAATCAACTTGTTAAAAGACAATCCAGATCTTATCAAAAGAGTGATGGGGAAGATGAGAGCTCGACTCCAGATTTGTATCGATAGGAATGGCGGTCATGTTGAAAGAAAACGAAACTAAGCATAACTTTTGCAATAAGGAATAAAGAAAAATCTGCTTTGTATCTTATTAAAATTATGTTAAAGTATCTATTATTATGTATTTGTCTTTTCATTACATCGATAGCACACACATTATTTTTTCATTGACCAATTTTGCGCAATCCATTTTGTTGTACCCTTCAGTTAAAAGCAGATGCTTAATCACTAAATCGTTTAAACATGAATAAATTTGAACGTTAACAAAGAATAATTTGCTATATTAAATCAAACAAACAGATCCAAAATATCTCAATTTTTGGAGGAGTTAGTACAATCTAAAGTTGGGTGTACTTTTTTGTGGGACATATGGTATAATGGCTTACAGAGTGAAATTGCTGATGTAGCTGATCAGCATGTTCATGTATGGTGCTATGCCAAGGGTCGGGGAACTTTTTTGGGTATTACCCAAAAATCTATTTGAGTAAAATGAAATTACCCTCAGACTTCAAAGTAAACAAAAACAAGCCAATTGCTCTTAAAATTGTTGCATATGGTATACAAAAAATTGAAATTCAAAAAATGTTTATTGGATCCATTATTATGGAGAAATAAAAAAA
Organism: Bathynomus jamesi; assembly: GCA_023014485.1. Taxonomy (NCBI): domain Eukaryota; kingdom Metazoa; phylum Arthropoda; class Malacostraca; order Isopoda; family Cirolanidae; genus Bathynomus; species Bathynomus jamesi. The sequence goes on from JAJOZX010018325.1 coordinate 22,174, forward strand.
AGCCACACATGCTGGCATAAGAATAGCACACAAACAAAATTAGTAAACAGGATTGAAGAACTGAAGAATTTCATTCAAAACATCTCCACTTCAGGTTTTGGAAAAATGATGCTGTTTCATTTTTGATACAACAACATCAAAATCAGGACGTAAATTTGTAATATTCTAAAATTTAGAATAACGCCACATTTATGTAACAAAATAAAATAAAAATATACGAAAAAAATATCAGCACAAAGTGTCAAGCACTAAAAGCACCTCTTCGTTTCATGATACCATACACACGACTGAGGCTCTGAGGGAAGTGTCTCTCATACCGCACGCATTACCCCCAAAATTTTTAAATTTACCCCATTTGGGGTAATTTACCCCTGTTCCCCGACCGCTGTGCAGCTATGCCCATGTACTCAATTTAGTAGTTACTGAAACCACGAAGTGTTGTGTACCAGCAGTTTCCTTCTTCAATTTACTCCAGAATTTAGCAAAATTTGTGAAGGTACTGTATCATATAAGCGAATGGCCATCTGGATTGAAGTTGTTGGACATCATCTGGGGAAAGAAAAGATGAAACGATTAAAGCTAATTGGTGAAACCAGGTGGTCAGGGAAGTCCAATGCAGCAACTACTATATTTGGAAATTTTGACGAGATATGTATCAGTAATTTTGTGGATCTCCTGAAATGTTTATCCATTATTCAAAGCTCTAACAATTTTGATGCAAAAACAAAACAGGAGGCAAATGTTTTACTGTTTAGCCTTCTGGAATTTCAAACAATATTGACAGCATTCACATACTTATATATCTTTCAAATTACAGCCCCTTTGTCAAACTATCTACAGACAAGTGGCTTAAATATGTTTACTGCATGGAATATGGTAGAAAAATCCATTACAGATTTGAAGAAAGGATCAAGAGAATTTGATAAAGTGTATAGTCAGGCTTTGAAATTTGCCAACAAATCCAATGAGCACATTGCACAATTCAATAATGATGAAAATCAAACAGTGAAAATTGATTTTGTAAAAACTGAGTTACCAATAAAGAGGAAACATAAAACAAAGAGAATGGCAGATGAACTAGCTGCTGATGAAACAAACACATCTGATTCTTTGTGAGACTATCGTGTACATGTGTTCAACTTGATAATGGATCGTGTTGTACAATCACTGGAATCCCGTTTCATTGACCATAGACAACTAAATAAAGATATGTCATGCCTCGATCCATCAAATTATGAATATATTACTAAAAATGGTCTTGAAAAAGAAGCATTGGAAGGTATTCTTGAGCTTGCTCCAGGGATAATAGAAGTGAAGTAAAATTAGAATTGCAGTCTTTTGCATCGAACTTTGAAATATTTAAGCTTTTGCTGAATGATGAATGCAGAGAGCAACAGTAAAATGAATTCATGCTCTAAATATTGTGGCAATTGTCCATCATGTGTTCTGTATAATCTTACATCAAACAGACTTGATGACAAGACATATGATAATCTTTACCAAATGTACAAAGCTATCTGTACACTGTCTGTGACTCAAGTTCAGTGTGAACGGGCATTTTCTAAGCTTAAAATAATAAAAACAAGATTACGAAATTCTTTGTCGGAGGAGAATCTGGAAGCATACATGTTGGTGTCTATAGAAAAGGTCATGTTGGATGAGTTAGACATGAAACTATAATAGACCGATTTGCAAACTCGAGTAATGAACTTAAAAAACTACTCTTAGTATAGCATGTATGTATGTATGTATGTATGTATATGGCAGGCAATACTTGTAAAATATTTGTACTTATTGATAAAATAAATTTATAAAAAAAATAGTAACTTTTTTATTTAAACAAATTTAACTCATAAATAGGCCTATTAGGATAGGACTGGAATTGAATTATGTAATGGGGTTATGGGCCCCCTGACCCTTTGGCAGACAAAATTTTATGAGCCAGTCCGCCACTTTTACAACCATATACATTACAATATATATACTTAGGAGGAAAAGTGTAGGTGTGGCTGTAAAGACGGTCTCCCATTTAAAGGTGTTTGTGGGGCAAGTGAAGATCATGAGTTTTTCAATACCTCACAGTACTATGGGGGGCACCGCTTAGCAGAGGAATCTCTTTAAATGGGGTGTGTAAGGACAGAGAGTATCCCTAACCCAAGATGCTGCCTCCCTATATCCCACAACAATTGTGTTGAGCTGTGGGATTTATCACCTAAATAAACGATGGGTTAGGTTAGTTTGTTATATTTCATTAAAATTCTTTTATACCACAGAGGTTTCCCGTAGGTTTCGATTAATAAAATTAATCAAAACCTACGGGAAAATTATTGAATGCCTGGTTAGGTCAACTACGCCCTTGACGATTGGTTAGGTTAAGCTGTAATATTTTCATTAAAACTAACAAAAATAACATACTTCTGCGTGGTTAATTTCGTCGCCGTTATATAGTATTCTATACATCGATAGTTTCTATAGAAGGGTAGATTCTATTATTTTTATGCATATAGATTCTATTATTGGTAAATTTTTACAAGTGTACATTACAGGCTTTGTAAATCAAAACTATGTTTTTCTGATGGTTTTTGATGCGGTTTGACCGAAGGTTAATTTCGTTCAAACAACATTAAAAACAATCGAAAAAACAAAATTTTAATATATAACCTAACCTAACCTAACGTAACCTAAAATAAAATTCCAAAATTCCTCAAAAGCCTGTAATGTACTCTTGTAAAAAAATACCCTATTATTAACATCACTTCTATACTTTTGACTACGAGACGTTTTGCCGGTAACCATATTACATATGTAAAATAAGTTATGAAACCATTCGGACCTGGCAAAGTTATCTAAGTCAGATTACATTAGTGGACGACGGTTAAAATAAACCACTCCGTTACTGCTCTGAAGTTTATTTTAACCGTATGTTTATAATATCCGTAGGTACGCAAATTCACGCAATTTTAGGGTGAAAATAAAGAAAAAAGCAAACAAAAATATTGCATTTAGCATATGAAATATGTACCTTTAACTTACTATATAAAATACAATTCCTTCGAACAAAACAAAGAATTCTTTAAACAAAAACAAATATGTATTCCTTTAAACAAAAAACAAGTATGGATTATTTTCGAAAGTTCATACTATTCACTGTTTAATTTTTCTTTAATACATCTGTGATTTTGATTTGTTTTTTTTTTGCAAATATGTTTTTGTTCAAGGCCGCTTCCAGCTGAGAAAATGTAGGGTTATTCAATCCTTCAACTGCAGAAAAACGGCGTATGACATCAAGCGCATTGTGGACTTCCTTTACTGAGGGTGGATAAAAATTCTCATCTTCATCTTCTTCCACTCGCGGACATTTCTCCGAATTGGAAGACATTGCGTCAGCAATAAGAATATCGTCTGTCAATTCTTGATGCATGGGCGCATTCTCGTCTACGGCCAAAAGAGAAGAGAACGCATCCCAAGCAATATTTTCTGGAACAGTAACATCATGAAGAAAATCCGATTCCTCCGTTTCAGTAGACGCCAGACCAAATGATTTAAATCCCGCCTTTCCGAAACAATTTTTTACTGTAGTTTCTTGAACCATATTCCATGCTTCAGCGATGGTTGTCACAGCATCCAATAGATCAATTTTAACACTGGCAAATGAGACTGCATCACTTTTGTCCAAAACTCGTACAATACGGCAAAGTAAGAGAGAGCGATAGTGTCCTTTTAAGTTCCCATATCAAGCGGTTGCATGATTGAGGTAGTGTTTGCAGGCAAAAACTCCAACTTAATGTGATCAAGTTTCAAATGAGGGGATGTGCTGTGCAATTATCAAGCAACAAGCACACACTTCTCTTTTTCCTTCTGAGCTCTACATCCCATTCCCTGAGCCATTTTTCAAAAAGAGTGCTGGTCATCCATGCATTGCTGGAATTTTCATAAATTACAGGAAGTTTTGATAGGTCTTTAGGAAAGCATCGTGGTTTCTTTGGTTTTCCAATAACAAACAGCGGTCTTTCCTCAGCTCCAGTCATATTGGCACAAGCTAAGATGGTTATCCTATCCTTTGGTTGTTTGCGACCGGCTTCTTTATTTTCAGAAGCCTCAATGTAACCACGCGATTCGACCAGTTTGTAGTAGAGACCAGTTTCGTCAGCATTAAAGATATCGTTTTCGTCGTAGGATTTTAATATGCTCGGTAGATTATTTTGTATCCATTGGTCGGTAGCTGGGACATCTGCGGATTTAGCTTCACCATGTTCTACTGTAAATTTTATGTTCAATCTGTTTTTCCAGCGAGTAAACCAGGCATCATTTGCAGAAAAATCCTTCAGTGACATCTTTTCAGCTAATTCCGAAGCTTTATGCTTGATAAGCACACCATTAGACAGAACACCTTGTGCCCGTTTCTCCTTAAACCAAGCAAAAAGGGCATTTTCGAGAACGGCATTTTTACCTTCTCTCTTACGTTTTGTTGATCCACTTGCTACACCTTGTTGAAATTGTTTTTCGATTTGTTCTTTATTTTTCAATATCTGGGTGACAGTTCATTTATGAATTTCAAATTTTTCAGCAAGAGCAACCTTTGTTTGTCCAACCTTTCTATATTCTTCAATTAGCTTAAATTTCTGATCAAGAGTCAATGATACATGTACACGTTTTGCAGTCATTATCTTAAACCTATAAAATTTTTAAGACAATTTAAAAGCGTGCACATCACCCACGGCGTATTATATAATACTGACCAAACATAATTTACACCAGTGAACATTAGTTTACATTAGTTTACATTAAGCGTAGGCAAGTTCACATTATCAATCGGATTTTACTGTATAACCAGGCGCGTTACCAAGGATTTGTTTACTTTATCCGAATGTTTATTTAAAGCGTGTTTACTTTACCCATCGTCCACTATTTCATTTGGAAAACATGAAGCCACTTGGGTCTATCTGGGGCGGGGGAGTATCCAAATCATAAGTTACGTACATTTTATTATAAAATTTTCCAAAATGCCAATCTCAAGTTAATTGATTAACATGATATTATTTACAGAGCTACCAAAGTAACCTGCATAACTTAAGTTAAAAATGAGGCGAGTGTGTGTTACAGTCAATGTTTAAAATGAGGCAATTTGTAAATTGACTGAAATTTTAGGCAATGTGTCAAATTGATGATACACACAAAATCTAACCTAACCTGATGAATTTTTAGGCAGCATATTGGAAATACCAGTCGACATGCATATGCAGCATTACCAGAAGGGTTAGGCTAGGTTAGGTCAGGTTTTGTGTGTATCATCAATTTGATACATTGCCTAAAATTTCAGTCAATTTACAAATTGCCTGATTTTAGACATTGACTGTAACATATATATGTATATAGTCTAAAAGTCACTAAAGGGAAAAGTCACTAAAAGAAAACTGAATGGCAACACAAAAAGATAAACAGAAGGACCCGATCTGTTCATTTATTGGGCTGACCTAAACAGCATGGATTTTTGTATCTGCAGCAATCGTTGATTCCAAGTTTAATTTGGTGATGCTTCGAAAGTGACCAATGTGAAAAGATTTTAAGTTGTCTAATTATTAAGTCAGTTAGGGGTAATGTGTATAGCCTCTAAATTAGTAAAATAGGAAATAAGTTGGTCGAGGTTGGGACGTTGGCACAAATGGTAGGCCCTAAAACAGATCTAAATCAAAGCACCTGTAAGTACCTTTTATGTCTATTTGATAACCTAATACCTAACGAGGTCTAAACCACCCACGTTATTACAATACACTATTTACACAATTTAGAAACTTTCATTCATGAAAGCATCCAACTGTTTTTTTTTAAAACAAATTAGGGAACTACTATTAACCAAGCTTGGAAAAATTATATTTATAATTTAATTTCATCTAAATATAATTAATTACACATTTGGCTGTAAGTGTAATGACAATGTTATATCTTACTATAATTGTAATTGAAATAATCCAACCTATCTCAATTAAATTAATTTCTGCTTTCTTAATTTGAAAATTTAGTGTTTTTTAACTATTTATTCAAATGAATAAAATTAAATAAAAAATTTGGTTAGCAACACTGAAGCGTTCAAGCGACTCAGTCACTCAAGAGTCTCAGACCATTTGAAATTCAAGGTTGTGGGCCCGTGGTAGGTGTTAGAAAATCTAGAAGAGGAAGAGCCATTGTTGTCCCAAGACGATATGATGACTAAGCTGATTGATGCAGCATTGCTTGTATATATTAAGTTAAGGTTTGTGTATATATATCCATCTCATAATTGTAAGGTTAGTGAAAAATTCACTTAATTTAGAGCGAGCATTTTGGGGGCATTGGCACGTCTTTGCTGCTCGTTTGTTGAATGCGGCTTTTACAGGGCGTAGTCTTATAGAGAGCTCTCTTGCAATTCAGTTTGGTTGTTTAGATACAAGATTGTTGCATCGTGCAATGGTGCAGGTTGTGTTGTTGTTGTAAGGTTTAGAAAGAAGACCATAAATAGTGCCCCGCTTTTTTTTTCTTAATTTTATGCAACTGATGCCTAAGGTAGGCTCACATCGAGTCAGCAACCCTGAGGTAGGACCCAATAGGACCTCCGAGTCCGTAAGTTTGTTTTAGTCTAGCTTAACTTAAGCTATAAGTTAAGGTAGCTCCTCAGAGCTTGGCCGTTCAAGGCTCAGTTGGGATTCTGAACCCAATCAATATAAATAAAATAATTCCATACTGGTGGTTAGTCAGTACCCCAACCAAGCAATTCAGTTTATTTGAAAAAAGGCAAATTTTGAGTTCGGTCAGTTTGGTTAAGTATTTTGGCCAATTCAGCTTATTTGGCATTGAGCCCAGTTGTTTGTTTGCATTGAAGATGAGTGCAGTTGAATTGAACAAGTTTAGAAAAAAGAGAAGCCCCTACAAAGGTCTAATTACAAAGGTCATTGTCACTATAGATTCTGCCAGGGGCGTAACTAACGGGGAGGGACATGTCCCCCCCCAGCTTTTGATCTAAGTTAGCTTACGTGAAGGAGAATATTTAGTTCTTGAAATAATCTATGATGAGTAAATTTATAATTATATATTAGTCCTATTAGTATGTTGGAAAGTACTACTGATTCAGTACTAATACTGCAGTGATAGATACTTTAATGAGACAGCTAGTTATTTTTTACTTTAATTATTGCATATATTGTTTTCCTTTAATGTTAAGTATATACTTGATATACATAAGGTAGTTGTGAAAATACTTCTTTGATTTTCCTATTACTATCATAAATATAGATCAATCTCTAAATCATAGTATTTTAAGAGCATCATTTTGGTCGCAAACACATTACCTACAGGATAGCAGCACAGAAATTCATCGCAGGATTTTTCATCATTATAGTTGTCCCCCCAACTTTTGAAAGCTAGTTACGCTCAGTGATGGGCATCGATACATGAAAATCGCTAAAGCGATACCGATACATCGATACACGAAGAACGTCTTAGGCGATACCGATACGCCGATACTTTCTAGATGTCTTAAGCGATACCGATACCGATACATGCATCGCCGATACAGTTTTATAATTATTCATTTATATGTAGGTATTAGATATTATTATTTATACTAGTAATTTGTACGCACTGTAAGTAAAATCAACGACATTTTAATGGGTTTTATAGATGTAAATAAAAACAATTGCTTTATTTAATGAAAGTATGTTTTAATTTTGTAGGATACATGAATGACTGAAAATATTACATTAACAATTAAAAGTAATTACTATTACCCTTCAAAAATACCAGCTGGCTAAACATCTGGTCAGACAGTCTATTCCTTTTTGGAGCGTGAATGTGACCAGCCAAACTAAACAACCGTTCTACAGGAGCAGAGGATGGTAGTGGTGTGTTATACTTCAGGAAGAGCCGTAGAATTCCTGGGTACTGCCTCAGAGATTGGAGAGAATGACTTCCGTCACCCAGATACTGTAAAACTTCCATCTCAGTGGAATCTTGGGTTGCAGAGACATTAGTGGAAGCAGACTCATAACAGAAGAAATCATCTGCACTTCCGTCAGATGCAGCATCATTTAGTTGTTGCTGGGGGGTCTGCTCGCTGAGGCTCTCAACAGCATTAACCAACATTTCTTGAACCCTCTTTTTGACAATGTTAGTATTAAATTTGCCTTTTATTGTCATCCACTTTAACTTGAACAGAGGATTTGAAGACGATGCCAGTATTGCCAGTTTTGAGCGTTTCTATATTATATGAGCGTTTCTATATTATGAGCGTTTCTATATTATGGTTAATTAATCTCAATAACACAAGTACAAACGTGTTTAAACGTTGCGCCGTACTGTGTGACGTGACCAGTAGAGTAGTACTGTCATTAAATAAATATTTAATAATATTATTATTTATGTATATTCATAAATATAACTCAGTAGTGTCATATTATAACATCTATTTAAATATTTAAAAATTCTTATTAATGTATCGATGTATCGAAGTATCGATTTTTTTCGATAAATTTAAGAAAATTGACCTTAGCGATACCGATAAATCGATACTTTTGTCAAGTAGCTAAAGCGATACCGATACCGATACAAAAGTATCGATCGATACGTATCGGCGATACATGTATATACAGTAGATACTGCCCATCACTGGTTATGCTCTTGGATTCTGCCATAGAGCAAGAGGATTCAAGCTTAGTGACTGCGCATCTTTCCATATTAGAAACTAAAAAGGTTGCTCTAAGGCCCAGTAGTGGCGAACCTTATTTGCTGGTGGGTCATTTTTGTGACTTTTGATTTAAAAAAAAAACGAAATTGGGTCACAATAATTTATTTACTTATTATTTTTAGTAAGAAACTTGTTGGATTTTAGCTGCTAATGTTTTGATCCGAGGTTTATATTTAGTTGTCTTGCAGTGTCGCGCGTGTGTGCGGGCCACTTCCCGCTTGCGACTTTTATGATGAACGCACTTTGGACAATCCAACGAAGGTGATCCTTGTTGGTTAAGCTCGGCCTTAGCCGTAGAGCATCCGAGTAAAACAGTTTCTACCAAGTTTTTCTCGGAGTGAATGGAAACACTTCAGTTCTAAATTGGAGTCTTCGTTCACTCATATAATTTTTATTACACAATATATATACAAAACGAGGCACTGATAGTCAGAAATTGAAAGGAAGAGAGGTTCGACCCTTTTTTTTACAACGGCTTAGGCGAGAATTTAAAATGAGGAGGCTCTTCCTCCTCCTCCTCGAATAAGGGCTATGGCAGGAATTGAAAGAGAGGAGGCTCGTCCTCCTCGAGTAAGGGGTAAGGCAGGAATGATTTAATTTACAATACAAGAAATAAATAAGGCTAAATTTTGGGGGAGTGCAGTTGAAGGTTAAGCTAAAATTTGCTAAAATTGTAATTAACTGTAATAATTTAATATTATGTAAGTAATGTACTTAATGTACTCGGTGCATGTCGGCACCCCGACATTATGTCGCCATCCAAAAATGTATACTTTACAAAAATTAGCATTTTTTTTTTTTAAATTTTATCTTTCTAAATTTCGTTGTACAGTATGCTTAAATTATGCTTAACGTCCAAGAATTCTTTAGCTCTCCAGTTAAAGAGGGAGCTTAACCTTCAACTGCACTCCCCCAAAATTTAGCCTTATTTTGTATTGTAAATTAAATCATTCCTGCCTTACCCCTTACTCGAGGAGGACGAGCCTCCTCCCTTTCAATTCCTGCCATAGCCCTTATTCGAGGAGGAGGAGGAGGAGGAAGAGCCTCCTCATTTTAAATTCTCGCCTAAGCCGTTGTAAAAAAAGGGTCGAACCTATCTCCCTTTCAATTTCTGACTATCAGTGCCTCGTTTTGTATATATATGGTGTAATAAAAATTATATGAGTGAACGAAGACTCCAATTTAGACCTGAAGTATTTCCATTCACTCCGAAAAAACTTGGTAGAAACTGTTTTACTCGAATGCTCTACGGCTAAGGCCGAGCTTAACCAACAAGGACCACCTTCGTTGGATTATCCAAAGTGCGTTCATCATAAAAGTCGCAAGCGGGAAGTGGCCCGCACACACGCGCGACACTGCAAGACAACTAAATATAAACCTTGGATCAAACCATTAGCAGCTAAAATCCAATAAGTTTCTTACTAAAAATAACAAGTAAATAAATTATTGTGACCAATTTCGTTTTTTTTTAAATCAAAAGTCACAAAAATGACTCACCAGCAAATAAGGTTCGCCACTACTGGGCCTTAGAGCAACCTTTTTAGTTTCTAATATGGAAAGATGCGCAGTCACTAAACTTAAATCCTCTTGCTCTATGGCAGAATCCAAGAGCGTAACTAGCTTTCAAAAGTTGGGGGGACAACTATAATGATGAAAAATCCTGCGATGAATTTCTGTGCTGCTATCCTGTAGGTAATGTGTTTGCGACCAAAATGATGCTCTTAAAATACTATGATTTAGAGATTGATCTATATTTATGATAGTAATAGGAAAATCAAAGAAGTATTTTCACAACTACCTTATGTATATCAAGTATATACTTAACATCATTAAAGGAAAACAATATATGCAATAATTAAAGTAAAAAATAACTAGCTGTCTCATTAAAGTATCTATCATTGCAGTATTAGTACTGAATCAGTAGTACTTTCCAACATACTAATAGGACTAATATAATTAAAGATTTACTCATCATAGATTATTTCAAGAACTAAATATTCTCCTTCACGTAAGCTAACTTAGATCAAAAGTTGGGGGGGACAAACCCTATATTATCCCCCTCAGTTCAAAAGTTGGGGGGGGACATGTCCCCCCCGTTAGTTACGCCCCTGGCAGAATCTATAGTGGCAATGACCTTTGTAATTAGACCTTTGTAGGGGCTTCTCTTTTTTCTAAACTTGTTCAATTCAACTGCACTCATCTTCAATGCAAACAAACAACTGGGCTCAATGCCAAATAAGCTGAATTGGCCAAAATACTTAACCAATTTGCCTTTTTTCAAATAAACTGAATTGCTTGGTTGGGGTACTGACTAACCACTAGTATGGAATTATTTTTAGTTATATTGATTGGGTTCAGAATCCCAACTGAACCTTGAACGGCCAAGCTCTGAGGAGCTACCTTAACTTATAGCTTAAGTTAAGCTAGACTAAAACAAACTTACGGACTCGGAGGTCCTATTGGGTCCTACCTCAGGGTTGCTGACTCGATGTGGGCCTACCTTAGGCATCAGTTGCATAAAATTAAGAAAAAACAAGCGGGGCACTATTTATGGTCTTCTTTCTAAACCTTACAACAACAACACGACCTGCACCATTGCACGATGCAACAATCTTGTATCTAAACAACCAAACTGAATTGCAAGAGAGCTCTCTATAAGACCACGCCCTGTAAAAGCCGCATTCAACAAACGAGCAGCAAAGACGTGCCAGTGCCCCCAAAATGCTCGCTCTAAATTAAGTGAATTTTTCACTAACCTTACAATTATGAGATGGATATATATACACAAACTTTAACTTTTAATATATACAAGCAATGCTGCATCAATCAGCTTAGTCATCATATCGTCTTGGGACAAACAATGGCTCTTCCTCTTCTAGATTTTCTAACACCTACCCCGGGCCCACAACCTTGAATTTCAAATGGTCTGAGACTCTTGAGTGACTGAGTCGCTTGAACGCTTCAGTGTTGCTAACCAAATTTTTTATTTAATTTAATTCATTTGAATAAATAGTTAAAGAACACTAAATTTTCAAATTAAGAAAGCAGAAATTAATTTAATTGAGATAAGTTGGATTATTTCAATTACAATTATAGTAAGATATGACATTGTCATTACACTTACAGCCAAATGTGTAATTAATCACATTTAGATGAAATTATAAATGTAATTTTTCCAAGCTTGGTTAATAGTAGTTCCCTAATTTGTTTTTAAAAAAAAACAGTTGGATGCTTTCATGAATGAAAGTTTCTAAATTGTGTAAATAGTGTATTGTAATAACGTGGGTGGTGTTAGACCTCGTTAGGTATTAGGTTATCAAATAGACATAAAAGGTACTTACAGGTGCTTTGATTTAGATCTGTTTTAGGGCCTACCATTTGTGCCAACGTCCCAACCTCGACCAACTTATTTCCTATTTTACTAATTTAGAGGCTATACACATTACCCCTAACTGACTTAATAATTAGACAACTTAAAATCCTTTCACATTGGTCACTTTCGAAGCATCACCAAATTAAACTTGGAATCAACGATTGCTGCAGATACAAAAATCCATGCTGTTTAGGTCAGCCCAATAAATGAACAGATCGGGTCCTTCTGTTTATCTTTTTGTGTTGCCATTCAGTTTCTTTTAGTGACTTTTCCCTTTAGTGACTTTTAGACTATATACATATATATGTTACAGTCAATGTCTAAAATCAGGCAATTTGTAAATTGACTGAAATTTTAGGCAATGTATCAAATTGATGATACACACAAAACCTGACCTGACCTAGCCTAACCCTTCTGGTAATGCTGCATATGCATGTTCACTGGTATTTCCCAATATGCTGCCTAAAAATTCATCAGGTTAGGTTAGCTTTTGTGTGTATCATCAATTTGATACATTGCCTAAAATTTCAGTCAATTTACAAATTGCCTCATTTTAAACATTGACTGTAACACACACTCGCCTCATTTTTAACTTAAGTTATGCAGGTTACTTTGGGAGCTCTGTAAATAATTTCATGTTAATCAACTGCCTTGAGATTGGCATTTTGGAAAATTTTATAATAAAATGTACGTAACTTATGATTTGGATACCCCCCCCCCCCGATAGACCCAAGTGGCTTCATGTTTTCCAAATGAATGAAATAGTGGACGACGGGTAAAGTAAACACGCTTTAAATAAACATTCGGATAAAGTAAACAAATCCTTGGTAACGCGCCTGGTTATGGAGTAAAATCCGACTGATAATGTAAACTTACCTACGCTTAATGTAAACTAATGTAAACTAATGTTCACTGGTGTAAATTATGTTTGGTCAGTATTATATAATACGCCGTCGGTGACGTGCACGCTTTTAAATTGTTTTAAAAATTTTATAGATTTAAGATAATGACTGCCAAACGTGTACATGTATCATTGACTCTTGATCAGAAATTTAAGCTAATTGAAGAATATAGAAAGGTTGGACAAACAAAGGTTGCTCTTGCTGAAAAATTTGAAATTCATAAATGAACTGTCACCCAGATATTGAAAAATAAAGAACAAATCGAAAAACAATTTCAACAAGGTGTAGCAAGTGGATCAACAAAACGTAAGAGAGAAGGTAAAAATGCCGTTCTCGAAAATGCCCTTTTTGCTTGGTTTAAGGAGAAACGGGCACAAGGTGTTCTGCCTAATGGTGTGCTTATCAAGCATAAAGCTTCGGAATTAGCTGAAAAGATGTCACTGAAGGATTTTTCTGCAAATGATGCTGTGTATTTTGTTGTATATATAATTCCTCTGTACTATCTGCATTATTTTTTATTCGTGTGTATACATATGTTAAATAACACCATTTATTCCTGTTTTTGCGTCTAATGCAATTCTCCTATACTGCTATGATATTTTTGATGTAAATATATAAAATTCGTATTATCACTGTTTTTGCACCTAATGTATATAAATATTTTGTATTTATTAAATAGTCAGAAGGCTGTAGCTATGTTTTATTTACACCATTTAAACAGACATCAGTGGAAATGAAGGGCATATATATATATATATATGTATATATATATATGTTAACCCCTCCGTCTATGGCCCGGGGTGGTTCGAAGTCGACGGGGGTTCTAGTTAGGTGGCAGCAACGGATGTGTGACTTGCAGTAGTTTTCTTCTATATTACTCTCCGAGTTCTTCTATAGTGGCTCGGAGGACTCTGATAGACTTACTAAAAATGCTGAAGGTTCCGGATTCTTCTTATAGCGTATCCGGAAAGTTTAATGACTAAGTTCTTCTGAAGAGAGCAAGGCTCGAAGGATTAGATAAAAACTATCTTCAACTGTAAATTTACTGCTAAAATGTACAGGTAGTGCTCAGCCTCTGAATTAGCTTCTGAATGACAATGGAACATTTTTACTGGGTTTATATACCCGAAAACTGCTAACATCATTATTATTAAATGCTAAAAAGGCTGTATTATTTTTGCACAATATTCAAAAGTAAAGTAAATTTTTAGCTGTGGTAAGGCTTGAACGAGTAAACAAAATATTTGAAGACGAAACCATATTTTTATCTTAAACCGCGACTTTTCAGATCTGATGTTATCATGATCTGCCAAGTTAACTAAAAGTGGAAATCGGACTATGCATCTTTACACTAAAATATGCATATGAGTAAAATTTTAAGGTTTAAGATGTACAATTTTAATGCTTAGGCAAGACATGATCTCATCTTTTATAACGAAAGGAATGTATACAAAATATGAACATTGCAAAGCTTAAGCACGATTCCTTATTAAGCGAAATCTAAAAAAATGATTATGAGATTTTAAAAAAACAACAGGTCACCAATTATTTGGCAAAGTAGAAAGCAAATCAAAATTTTATCCAAACTCGCGTTGGGCGATTTTGGTCCTTATGTAAAAATGAATACACACACGTACATACATATGAGTATAGGCATTATATAAAGTTAAATATATAAGAATATACAGGATTATATAAATACATGAACCATATAACACATGAATTTTTAAAATGGATACTTTTTTCTTAAAATGGATACAAGACCTATATAAATGAATACAAGAATTACATGAAGAATAAGATAGTATAGGAATATGGGAGTTATTTATTGTTCATTTTTACAGGGCTCTCGCCTCTAGAATGATATTAATATAATAATGTAACATCCTAACTAATGCTAACTAGATGATAACTATTGGTTTTATAATACAGATTTATATATACAACATAAGTCGGGTGGTTAAGTCTAGTTCACGTGGTCTGGGTACGCACCCTTGGTCGTGCATAAATAGTTTCATGTTCCGTGTCACTTGGTTTTCTTTGTTCCCAGAATGATCTTTTCACCACAAATATACCGAGGATAATAGCACATACAATAATGATACTAACGGCAGATGTTGAGAAAATGGTTACCGGTTGTAGTATTTGTAAGAGGTTGTTTTGGTTATCATCCGAAATTTTAAACCGGCTCAATTGATCGTTCCATTCAGGGGCATGTAGTTCGGGTAGGATGGTTACAGGTTTTATGGAGAGATTTAAGATCTCTATGACGGGTTTAAATTTAATTTGCGACGGGAATGGGTATGAGTTATTAAGGGTAACCTTATACGGGTTGTATATTTGGAGGGCTTTTGAAGCAAGGAGCAACCAATTGGTAGCCGAATAACCATAGGATTGTAATGAGGAATAATTCGATGGACACTCGAGAGTAGCGGCAGTCCTGTTCGCGAAGGAAACCCAGATGTCTGGTCCAATTCGTAGTTGATGGTTTTAGGGGAATGAAATTTTTTAAATGAACATACGGGGGCATGCCGGTCACGAATTAAATCGATAAAGCAAGACCTAGTAGTTGGAAGAAAACTGGTTTGAGTGGAGGCAGACGAGTTGTTTATTTGGTTGCGGGAATCGGCAATGCCGGACGTCGTTATCTGACACCATAGAATAATCTGATAGATCTTTGGTGAGAAAAGGTAAGGTGGTACGGTGGGTAAATACAATTGATAGACATTAGAGTTATTTTTGGTAGGGTGTTGGGAAAGGGTGAAATTTTATATTACGTCATAAGTGAGGACATCGAAAAATGGTATAATTATGAGGTATGTGTAGGGGCTGTGGTCCATGTACAGTCCAGGTGTATTCTAGAAATTGAGGGAATTAGTGTGGTTGAGTGGGAATATGGGTGATAATTTTAATTGTGACTGGGCGTGTGAATCAAGGACTGAAGTATTTCCCATGGAATTAGGGTGGAAAGAGTGATTTTTCCATGGCTAGCTGGGTTGCACGCAAACCTTGGAATGAAATCGTAGTTATTCGTTTAAGTATTATCGATTAGGGTTACTTGTAGGTTCATTATCTATATAATTCTAGATATCTTTTGGTGTTCTTTGTATTGAGCTAACATGGATTCAAGGTATGTGAATCTGTCCGAAAGGGAGTGAAGGAAGCGATTGTTTCGTGTAATGACCTAATAGTTTTGTTCTAACATGTGTCCATTATATTGTCGATTTCGCGCGAAGAGATTCAATTTAAGTTCATTCTTTTAATATTCTTCGGTTGCTAATCCGAATAAACCTTTGAACAGTTTCCTCCTATATCTATCAAGTCCCCTTTTACTTCTTTGGTTAAAGTTTTCTGAATTTTTAGTTTCAGTTTGTATCCATGGTAAGGCTAATATTTCTGATAGGGCGCGTGCTGTAGTTTGAATATTTTCGAGGGTATTTTCTAACAGAACGCGACTAATCTGATCTTTTCCTTGAAAGAATTCTGGACTTTACTTTCAAACGTTTTTAATTGGGTTTGTATCTGAAGGAGATTGATTTTAATTCTAGCAGAGGGTTGCAAATTTATATAAAGGTCTGCGTGCCCTTTCAAAAATTTACCTTCTGCAAGTTTTTCTATAACAACTCCGGTAGAAATTTTAATGCTAGGTCTACAAGAGTAAATAATTTGGAAAATTATAAGGGGGACAATTTTATTCATTTCTACGCCTTAAGTTATACGAGCTGGGGGTAGTTGTGTGGATACTTGTGTGGATACTTGTGTTTGTGGGCGAAGGGTCGGCCTCGTTTTGGTGGCAATGGGGGTCGACCGTTGAGCTCGGATTCTGAGCGGGTTCGTTTCTTATGTGAAGGTTCTAGTTCCACGTGGGTGATGCATTTGCGGGCGGTATGTAGGGTCCGTGCGTCGATCATCAATCGGCGAGGGTGGTGACAGAGGAGATGGTGGAGTTGGAGGAGATGGTGGAGTTCCACTGAGTGATCCTCTCGAAGGGGTTTCTCCAGGGTCTGGGTCCGATGGGACGCTTGGCTCTGGGGCCTCCTCTTGTTCAGAGATTGCCTCGAGTAATGGTGTATTACGAGGTACCAATCTTCGTCATGAGTAGCGGTTTCCCGCGGTGACCACTTCAGTTTTTTTATCCCTACCCGATTTGTTAATATCTTGACCTTTTGAAGGATAGGCGGCTCGAACGCCTGGCAGCTGTTTTTTGGGAAGGTGTTGTTCGAAGCTATCTTCAAATTGTCAGCGTGAATGATCTTTAGTTTGGAATGATCCCGGAGGTCGAGGATTTCAACGATTTTTTCCGAGTTTTTCAATCCTATATGGGCCATCCCATTTTGGGTATAATTTGCGATGACCTGGCGGTTTCACGCTCTTCAGATAACATCGCATACCGACGATTATAGTCCGTTTGACGGGGATGACGCTATGTTGCTCTTGCTCCATCTGTTGGTTTCGTTGGTCGAGGGCATAGGGATTATATCAAAAATCTTGAAAGATCTTTCAGCTAGTTGCTGATTTGCTTCTGCCATTTCGGAAGATGTTAGAACTGCCGGGTCGGTTTGGTCGGGCAAATCAAAAGGTAGACGCTTGTCGTAGTGATAGAGAACGAAATGAGGGGTGTCCCCAATGGACACATTGTAGCCATTGTTGATGGCTGTTTGTACCATGGGAAGGGAATCATCCCATGTACGGGAGGATGCATCGACAACGTGGCGCAGGGCTTCCAAGATCTTTCGATTGTGCCTTTCCACTAAGCCATTTGCCTGCGGATGGTATGCCACAATGTGTGTATTTTTAATTTTACACATGTTACAGAGTGACTCGAACAGTTTGGAAGTGAAACTAAGGGCGTTATCCGAGATTAGGATGGAAGGAGTGGTATGATTTTGGATGACGCGTTCCACTAGGGCTCTTGCCACAGTTTCCGAGGTCTGGTCTGGAATGGCGGCTACTTCACTAACGCGAGAAGTGGTCCGTAAACACAATGATGTACTGATTTCCCTTTGATGTTTTGGGAAATGGTCCCAGTATATCCATTCCAGTTCTTTGCCAGGGCCTTTGGCATACTGGATATTTATGCATCGGAGCCGTGGATGGTACGTTGCCCTTATGCTTTAAACACGACGGACATTCGGCGATGTATTCTTGTACCTTTCTGTTCATCTCGGGAAAGTGGTATCGCTCCAAAAGACTCTTGATGGTGCGATCCGGCCCCATGTGTCCATACAAAGGTGAGTCGTGACAAAGTCCAATGGCTATATCGACGAGATCGTTTGGTATCTCCAGGAGGTCGTTTCCATCTTCGTTCCTGAAATGTACGAGCCCATCTTTGAGGTTGTACTGTTCTTTTACCTTCGATGGTTCCTTTTGTTCCAGGCGCGCCCGAAGGTTCTGGTGTGTTGGTCCTGTTGTTGGAGTATTGCAGACACTCGTAGTCGAACACAGGAAGAATTCCTATTTTATTCACTTGGACGTCGGGCTTGAGTCTCGACAATCCGTCTGGAATAACTTGCAGTTTTCCCGGTTTGTATACGATTTTCGCTGCAAAGTCCTGAATCAACAGAGCCCATCTACTCAATCGTCCTTCAAGTAGCTTGTCCTTGAAGAGGTACGTGAGTGGCTTATGATCAGTCTTGATGGTTACATCGTAACCATAGACGATATTTTGGAATTTTTTCAAAGCCCAATATACCGCTAGGGCCTCTCGGTCCGTAGTGGAATAATTCCGTTGAGGTGCAGAGAGAAGTTGACTGGCATAAGCAATGGGTAATTCCATACCGTCTACGTCCTGTAACAGGACGGCTCCTAGTCCATAGGAGGAAGCATCTGTGGCTATGATGAAGGGTCTTGTGTAATCAGGATATTGTAAAATGGGATGACAGGTTAGTTTATTAATTAAAGTTTCAAAGGCATGTTGGTGATCGGATTCCCAGTTAAATTTCGAATTTTTCTGGAACAAATTAGTAATGGGTTTAGCAATATTCGAAAATTGGGGGATAAAATTCCGATAGAATCCGACAAAACCAATAAATGCACGGGCGTCGTCGATGGTCTTGGGTACAGGGTACCTTTCCAGGGCTTCGAGTTTGGCTGGATCAGGTTTAATTCCTGTGGACGAGAGTAGGAATCCTAGGTATACCAGGGATTCTTGTAAAAAATTGGACTTTGCAAGCTTCAGTTTAAGGTGTGCTTTCTCAAGTGTGATAGCACATTCTGAAGGCGTTGAAAGTGTGTT